>DWHO01003668.1:0-11779 GCA_018247575.1 Eurytides lysithous rurik | reverse complement strand
GGTTCCTCTTGGCTTTGCCGTGGGTGACCAGGCCACGGTTACTAGAGCCCCTCCGCCACGACAAGGCGGGAACCCGTCGGAGGGGTTCAGACCGGGCCCTATTCCAACTCAAACTGGACCAGCTGGAAATGACGAGTTGCGGCGTCTTTACGCCGTTGACAAGATGCTCAAAATGCCGGGCATCATTATCGAGGCCTAGAGATGGATCGGCGCAGGAGCTAATCCCATGTATACCGACCAGCCCTGACAGGTCGAGATTCCGCACGAGTGATGGGAACATCCCTGAGGCTCGTAACAGCTAGCCGAGAGGTGGCTGCAGATCCATCGCAGAAGCCGGGACCGACTTTTAACGTGCCCATCCGACGCATGGATTATCTTACTTTTCAGGCAATTGGGTGATCAGCCCGTATGGCCGACCTAAGCCAACTAAGAAACAATAGTACAAGGTCATTGCCCTCCGCGGGATTCGAAACCACGACCTCCGTTTCGTAAAGCGCGGGCCTATACCACTAGGCTACGTAGGCAGTTGTTGGTAGTAATGTGTAAGTACAGGTGTGTAAGGGTGTGAAAGGCATTGTCGCCAGCATAACTACTAGCAATAGAGATAGATATAACATCTTAAATCTCTGGGTGACTAGGGTCAAATCGGAACAAACAAGTTACTGATATATTCTCTAATATTATTGTGATCCAATTAGATAGAGTGAGTTGGTAATTAAGGCAAAAAAAAAAAGTTTAACCTGATTCTTAACACGTGGACAGCGTTCAATTTAATTGCAAATGTCAAACTAAAACTCGAATTTAAATATTTGATTACATCCAAACGGGAGTAAATACACGCATGATGTTTGTTATTATCTATAGATAAATTAAAAAAAAACGAGTTTGGACAAACGAGATGTCAAGAGTCGCGTCGTAAACTTGACGAAAATTTAATATTTTAGTATTATTTTATTAATCGTATGCATTATTATGCATTGGATTTTAATGGCATTTTATTATTTGTGGCAGTCGAACGAACCATATTGCCAAATTCTTACGATGTTCATTGTGACCATGACGCCTTTGCACTTTGCAGTCTACCAAGATGTAGATGATGATTATTTAAATGTTAAGGTGTTTCGTGTTTTACGACGTGCCAGTTTTTTTTAAATAATTCTTTTCAACATCTTTTGTTTACACTGAATGTTCCTTGTGCGGTGGATTCAAATTAAATCGGAATATATTTATTCAAATAGGCCTTTACAAGCATTTCTGAATCGTCATTTTTACATTTCAGGTCATGATGAATCTATCACTGGCCCGGAATTCAGTTCTGCTGCGAAGAGTCGGCGAGAACTCAACAGCTACTTTTTTTAAAATAGCGTTCTCTTTTTGAATTCGTTCCTAAAATATACCGCGAAAGAGAAACCGTGGATATGGAATAGTAATTAGTAGTATTATAGGGAGAATACGATTCAAAATTATAAAATATACATCAAAACGACATAAATTCCATGATATATTTTTAAATAATACTTGTCAGACTTAGTCAGGTGTTTAAAGAACTCGGTAAGTTTTTTGTTTGTTGTTTATACCCATTTTATTACGTTTTCCATTCAGATTTGTTATTATTAACCTACACCATAAAAAAAAACAGAACTAAACAAGTACTATATGGCACTGAGTACTATATGACTGTTATAGGCACACGTGTCACAAACTGATAGGGCACGCCACGTATTCGTGTCGACAAATTATTTCTTAGAAAAGACATGGTATAACGACTTCTACACTACATTACCTGTCGCTAAGAAAATTGCCTTTTGGTCTTTGCCCTCATACCCAGTGGCGGTATGAAAAATCAAATCAAATTATGTTTATATAAATAGGCCATATATTTAAGCAACAAAATATTTTAATTTTAGTTTTAAAAAGGCCAAGTGGTAGATCTATAATATTTTGTGTGATTTTATTAAATGTGCGTATACCAACGCACACGACACGTGATAACTTTTATTTCGAATCACCAATATATAAGCACGAAAGTTTCTTTTCCTTTAACACATTTTTAGAAAAAAAAAAACCCTAGGCACGGAATGAAGTTTCCCGAAATCTAATTAATTATTATTTGCCACCAGAGGGCGATAGAGATTTTTTTTTCTAACGTTCACGCGACCTATCAATCTCTACATGGAACGGCAGAGGCTACATTTTATATCCGAACATTGGACACAGAACATGAAAAATAAAAGAGAAAACAAAACATGGGATACCCGTGGGAAAAGTCTAGATTGGAATAAATATACACTGGCAGGACAACGTCTGCCGGGTCCCACTTGTTGAGAAATAAGAGCGATGACATCAAATATGAGAGAGATTAAATGGACGGATATATACGGCTATACAAACGACTGGTTATTTTTAGACAAGGCAGAGCGGCCTTTCGTTTAAATAGATTGCATACGTGCATCAATGCTCGTGTAGATAAATATCACGACCTCCACGAAAAATTAAACATTTACGAGTCTTTTATCCGGTGAGTGAAGCTTGATGCACTGGATGCCCCATGACGTCTTTTACGTGTTCCGACTCTTTAGCTGAGTTCTGTGAAAGGACCACGGCGTTACCAATCACACAATAGCAAAGCAATGTTTCCAGAGTAATTGTATTTCACACAGAGACAAAACAGCTCTCATGTTTGAACTTTTTAGTGACTTCGAAAAGTATTGTAAGTGTCAAGGGCAAGCAGGAAGTCTACCATCAGGCAGTCGCGGTACTACCACACAAGCCCAAAAGCCCGGCTTGCCCTACTGAGGAGTAAAATTTATAAATCTTAATTAGCACATAATTCCCGCAACGCTCTAATTTAAAAATAAATTATTCGGGAATTATGTGCTATTAATAACGATTTATAAATTTTACTCCATAGTAGAGCAAGCCGAGCTTTTGGGCTTGTATGGTAGTACCGCCACTGCCATCAGGTATCAATACGTTACTTATACTTAAAATAAGATTTAGAAACATTAACTATAACTAATAAATTTTATTTTACCTTCAAAAAATACCTAAAAATAATCACGTAAATGTTAAAAATATAAACAAGTGCGTACAAAACTGCTAAATATTAGTAAGATCACCTGTATAATTTGAAGTAAAATCAATTTATCATCGAAATAAATAAATATACCTTAAGTTTACTTTTAGTATACATATTTTGACATTAAAATTTTGTTATGGGTTTAATAAGACATGAATATTTTTTTAATCACATCTTACAACCGTTTTTATTACATGAGTACTAAGAACAAATATTATTCCACTCAAAAATGTGAAAACATTTTTGAGTGGAATAACATTAGTTCATAGATAGAAGTTTGCATAGATAGAAGTAAAAGAATGGACACACGTAATATAACTCGATGCACGCTTCATTCGCATTTTTTATGTGTTAGTGCTAAAAAATGAGCACGCATCATAAAACAAAAAACTTGAAATCTCTGCTTACATTGATCGGTGACGGATGTGAGCATTTATAAAAAGTTTTATCTATCATTTCTTAATAAAAACAACGAAAGATCAACTTTCTATATAACTCTTATTGTCAAAAAATAAATGCAACCAAAAACAAACTGCTTACTTTTTCGTTAAAACTGTACGGAGTATTACTCATTAATACTGTGAAACATAAAAATTGAATATGACGAAAATAAAAATCATATGAGGTTCCACGCCTTTAAGACAAATGACCTATTATGGAATTTGGAACTTATCACATGACACACATAATATATGTACTAATATTTCACAAAATATACTTAAATTCAGAAAGGTTTTCCATACTCGTTACATCTTTAAAAAATATTTACTTACTGCTTATGTTTCTTTCCATATTCTGTAAAAAGCTTTTACATGCAACGAAAGCTGTATATTTACATGTTACCGTAGAAAACGTACATAGGGATTTTTTATGCTCCCAAAATTTTTATGAAATATTGAATGGGGCTACGATTCAATATTCCATGAAAATTATTTCGATCATTGCGACATGCAGAATGATCAAACACACGAACATACGTATTTTTAATGTAAGTGTGACAATGTTTATGCAGTAGGCTTTAAGTAAAATAGAAGTATTGTGTAAAAACCAGTGTTCAGAATGGTACACCCTATTTCAACGCCTTTTCGGGTTGAAATGTGTGAACCAAAAATGTAGCTATAAATTTAACATACATTAACTCAATGGTGTTAGTGGAAAACTTACCTTTTATTTTCCTTTTTATATAAAGCACATGAATTTACTGCGTATCACAAACCTCCTATGACTGCATTTTACATACCTGTAACAATTTGAATTTTGGTGTAAACATAATTATCTAACAACTTTTTTTTTATTTTTTTAAACAATAATATTTTAAAGGGCAGTTAAGGCGATAATAATTGTTATGATCTGTAGTGCTAACGGGAAAGATAAATCGGTATTTACCCTGTCAAAAAGTTTAACGTAAAAACTTCGCAACTCTCAAATTTTAAAATAAATTATTCGGGAATTATGTGCTAACTAAGATTTATAAATTTTACTTCTTAGTAGGGCAAGCCGGGCTTTTGGGCTTCTATGGTAGTACCGCCACTGGACTATGGTAACCTGGCAGCTGATAGACACACTTGCGAATTTTAAATGAATATTTATATAAATATCATCACACAAATATTTTCCCTGAATGGGAATATAACCCGTGATCTTCGGTTCAATAATCAAGGGCAATAACCACTGCACCAACGGGCCAATCACATATTTTAAATCTTAGCACACTTAAGGTAAGGTCTGAAGTTACAGTAAGTTTATACCATAAATCAGATAGTTTTTTTTATATTTCGACAAAAATAAAGCCATTAAATCGGTTTTATTAACTACGGAATCTGCAACGGGTCTTATATCTTAACAATATAAAAATCTAAGCTAGTAGTGACCAATTATTATTTAATCATAAACATCGTAAGTATCGGAACTCGATATATATTATAAACATATATAAATAATTTTGAATTAAATTTGAAGTATCTATAAATGTATATTATTAAAAAAAATGAAAAATATAAATTATTACAATTAAACGTACAGAAACGAGATATTAATTTGTGACAACGAAAACGTTTGCTACACAAATACATACATTAAGACTTAGGTAACTTTCACCGAGCAAATGCCAAAAGGGGTCCTTTGGATATGTTCAGATAAGGAGCTCCAAAGTAACGTAGCCTAAATATTGAAAGAGTTACCCAAGTAAATTCTCAAATATGATAAAAGTAACATTTATCATATTTGAGAATTGCTATTTAGTTGTGGAGATGAGTAAAGGTTTTTTCCCGGTATGTAACGAGAGGCGTTTAATCGTGTAACTAAGGAGAGCTGAATCATATAAAATCGAGAAAAAAGAAGCAAGCAGAGATACTTTTTTTTAATAGTGAGCCATTTAAGACGAGAATAATGCTGAGAAATGTGATCTGACTCTATAAGAGTAGAGAGATCACATTTCTATAAGAGAAGTTATTAGTAATATAACTCTTGAGTTATATTACTAATGCCTAGTAAAAATAAGATAACCAAAAAGAAAATGAACGATAAGCAAACATTTCTATGCATCGGGCTGTATTCTCTCCATATTAGGGCAAACTCTGCCACGTAACCCTAATGTGGATAGGCAAAGCACTCTGAATGATAGATAACAATTTTTATATTTGTTACGATATTTTCCTTCACTAGCAAACACGTGCATCTGCAGTTTTTATTATTATTATTACATACTAAATGAAAAATTCCTTTTTTTAATTATACCATGTAAAATCTTAGCAGTTCTATAATATAATTGATATCGACCCAAAGAGAAAATTTATCTGTGGCAAGCAATATAACGCGAGAGACAAATTTTGCCACGTGCCTTATAACGCGGATGTTGTTTATGGATAAGGTGAGGTTAATGCACCGCACCGAAATGCTAATATTGTTCGGAATTCGAAATAAAGCCGCCTTCGTCGAGATTAGGTAGACACAGCCATGAGTTTAATTGAAGTAATAAAATAGAGAGAAGACGAGATGGAAAGAGTGAATTGTTCCAAAATTGATACTGAAAATGGATAAATTAAAAAACAAAAAAGATATTGTATAGGTCATAACAGTAGGCAAAAACATATAATATATAAAATATAAAAAGCAAAAACATAGGAGGAATTTTATAAGCTTATTTTCTTTTAAGGGATGAAGTGACAAGACGAGCAAATCTTAGATATAAAATCTTAAATATAAATATTAGAACACTTGAATACATAAAAATATTAGAATAACTGAAAATGCAATAGAACCACCTAGGCGGACTCTGCGAAGGAGTCCTTCCATTTTTTTTAATGGTTTAGGAGGCTAACAGACAGTCCATCCGGTTGTAAGCGATCACCGCCGCCCATGGATATTTTTCCAACGTTAAGGGAAAAAAAGGACAGCATGCAGTCTTGTGGGACACCAACATTCACAGGCACACCCACAGAGAGTACCACAGTATTGTCTAGTTATAACCGCCAAGCAGTGATGCGTAAGCACTACTCTGTTGTGACTTTGTAGAGCAATGTTGTCAAAACAATTATAGGAACTTAGAAAAACCATCGAAAATATCAAGGTGACAAAAATGCAGTGCAAGGCTAAGCAGGTTATGTGTGGCACTGTGTTGTTATGGCCAAGCGTGTAGCTTACCACCAGGGTCACGACATGTCGAAACACTTGGGATTAATTTTATGACTCCCTCCTCCTTTCTTTTATTGCCACCCTCTCCTCTCCCTCCCAAAAATTCCCACGTTAAAGGCGGGCAACGTTTTGCAAAACGTTCGACGTTGCAAATGTCCATGGGCAGCAGTTATTGCTTTCCATCTGGTGAGACGCTTGCTCGTTTGCCCGCCTTTTCCATAAAAAATAAAGTTAGCAAAGTGAACAAAATTAATTTAACTGCAGTGACATTTTCCTACAAAGCCAACGTGTGGAAATACCTCACACCACATTGACTGAGGATTATAATTTTATCTCATGGAATGATATGCGATTATTACTGTGTTCTGGTTTGAAGTGGGAAGTTTGCAGAGAGATTAAATATATATATTGGGTTGATCAGCGCATCGTGAAGCCTAGAAAGGGTTTTAACTGTACTTTAGTACTAAACGCTGAGTCACGCTGTAATGTTATTTGTTGATTAACTTTTTAGTTAGTGACTCAACAGGTTTAGATTTGTAAAGATGGTAAAAGAAGTAAATTCTAACGTTAGCTATGAAACTGATAGGCGGCAGTAGTAACTTATTATGAGATAAACCGTTTGCTCGTTCTCTTTATTCCCAAAATATTGACAATAAATTAAAATTTCTGTTTTTTAATATTTGAAACAAGCTTATTTTAATGGACGAAATTTGAATTGCTAATAGTATAATGAACTTGAGATTGATAATGATCCGATGACTGATGAAATAGATAGTTAAATGACAGACAACACAATACACACTAATAAGGGGTAAAATAAAGCAAAGACATTAGTTCATCGGTTATAATCTAGTTGATTGTTTGGAATAATCAGCTACACAAATCTGCAAATACTGATGTTTATCAGTAAACAACATTTTAATTAAGAATTCATGGGTATTTAGGTTTTGTCATGTAGCATAAAAATTAGAATTAGAAAGCAAACATAAAGTGCGTTAAGTATAAGGTCAGCTGGTAGAGAATTAACGGTCGGTTCGGCAAAGAAATAACGGTCAATATAAACCTTAGTTTATAAGCCTCCAAGTGTTACATATAAATCCAATCACGTATATATAAATACAATTCGGTATTGAAATTGGTGAAACATAATTTATTGTAAATAGAAAACTGAAATATACAATCATGTCGATACAGTAAATAAAATATGAATATATATAGAATAAATATGAATACATAAAACAATTCTACTAAAACATATAAACGCGAACCTTCGTGCGTTCTGAAATTATTACCTAGTCACGAAAACATATTGTATGCGGGTAGTTTGTGACTTGGATCAACACATAAAGTACTTAAACCTCGTTTTACCAACTGTTTTCAATACATAAATAGCTATCTCCGGCTCACCATTTTCAAATCTATTTCGATTGCTAATTTTCCATTTTTTTATGGAGTACGCGACAAACGAACAAGCAACTCCGACCTGATGGCAAGCGATAAACACTGCCCATGGACGTTCACAAAATCATTTGCGAATGCATTGCCAACCTTTAAGGTGAGAATGTTTTTGGGAGAGGGAGGCAAAGGGAATGTGAGTGAGGTATGGTCACTTACTCGTTAGGTCGTGGTACTTATCCGGTTCGGGCCGGCCCATGCAGCAGTCCGGTAGCTATGGGGGAGTCCAAAATATTTTTTAAACAAATGCAAAAGACTCTCTTGAAGTCTGCCTGAGATGATGCATTGCCAATTATTTTACTACCAAACGTTAATATGTAAGCCCTATGTCCCTTGTAATTTTAAATGCAATGTTGCTCACGTAGTTACTGGACATAGAGATACTCGCATAGCATCATAATTCTCTAGTCGACGAATACAGCGTGGGGCGAGCCGATTTGTCCTGGCAATGTTTTGTTATAGGCAGACGTTTCGCTTACAAAAGCGTAGGCCTTACACGACTCGTAACTGAGAGGCGAAGTGACGAATGACGACCATGACCTCTAACACATGCAATCGAAGCTTATCCAATGTGTCACAATTCCACCCTGTAGTCAAAGTATGTTAATTCGTGCATGTGTACTGACTGTCGCTACTGTTGAATGGGTGAGGTTTTTAATATATGAAGTAAGGAGACACCTGATGGATCTCTCCAGAGCAACAGAGCTCTGTATAGCTCTGTTGCTGTGGGTAAACGGATAACCTATTAACCCCTACGCTACGCTTATCTAGTAAATGATGTGATCGTCTCCAGGCTATTTCAAGATCAGATTATAATATAAAAAAGGAGAGAGTTAAAGTCCAGCTGTGTTTTTTTTGCCACCGCTTGTCAGGACTTAGGCATTTTTTCTGAATAGGCAGTAGAATCATTAGTCTCCGAAAGTGATTGCAAACCAATCTCAATTTGAATAAACATTTTTGACTTTGATTTATAGTCATTGATTTAAGATGTCATATCAAAGGAACACAGTAGTGATTTCATATCACTGCTGGGCGACAAAATAACTGGCAATACAGTAGTACCGGACGAACTCTGCAAAGAAATTCCTTTCATTACTTTCAAAAAGACGAGGAAGAAGTTAACTACTTTCTCATCTTTGTTATTGAAAGTGGTAGATAAATTTTAATTTAAGACGGTAAAATTAAGCTTTTTCACGTGCGTAGAGTTTATAATGTAAATGAATATATAGAAACGACATTATATATATCCATTTACATTATAGTACATAGTAAACAGTATGGTTTCACCCAAAGTAAATCAACGGCGTTAAACTTAGCATTAAGTAACTAGTTAAGCGTATTTACGACGCCTGGAAGAAGTCGCAGAATGCTGTCGGGGTATATTGCGATTTATCCAAAGCCTTTGATTGTGTAGACCATCAAACCTTACTACTCAAACTCGATCACTATGGAATACGTGGCGCTGCGCTTGATCATATTGCTTCTTACTTCCGAGTCCGAGAGCCCAGAGGGTCGATATGAATAATGTAAAATCACCTGGATCTCCTTTACAGATGGGTGTTCCACAAGGATCTATTCTGGGGTCTTTTTTATTCCTACTATAATTGTTTAAATTATCTTTTTATCTAAAGAAATTGTGTGATATTGTACTCGTCATCATAACCGTACTAATTATGACGAAGTAAACAATGTTCTGTCACGCATACTTCACTGGTTTAAAATTAATAATTTAGTGCTAAATACCAAGAAAACTAAAGTGTCGAATTTACCCTTCCTAATGTTAAAAGTGAAAATTTCAGCTTGCTTCTTAACAACTACAGACATTTCCTGGGTATAACTTTAGATAAAAAACTACAGACAAAAACTGAGGGATCCACCCTATATCTCAATACTCGCAGGCAAACTTTAATTAATCTGTCAATTGTCTTACTTTGAAGTAAGGAAAGTAAGACAATTGACAAATGTTGATATAGCTAAACTAGTTTATTTTAGTTACTTTTATAGTATTCTGCCTTACGGTATTCTAGAGTGGGGTAATTCTGCTGAAATAAATTCAATATTTATTCTTCAGAAAAGGGATGTACGACGTATTTATAACCTGAGAGCTCGAGATTCCCTGTGAGATCTTTTTAAAAGAAGTGATATTTTAACGTTCATCTCACAATATATACTTTGTATTAATATTGTTTCTTCGACGAAATTTTAATAATATTATTACAATTTGTGGCACACACGCAGTGAATATTAGAAATAAAAATAAACTTGTAACACCTCGATTTCGTACACCTCATTCTCCAAAAGGTGCTCTATGTATACGCATATTTAATAAAATTCTTAAATCTACCATTTGGCCCTTACCAAAATTAAAAATATTTTGTTGCTCAAAACTATTCAGGAGTTTCTGGTAGATTAAAATGCATGGAACTTCATTGATTGACTCGTTCCTGTAAACGAGCTATTACATTGTATTAAGGCTTAACATATTGTAACGTTATTTTAAAAGAGCAACTGTTGAGTTTCTTCCCGGCTCTTCTCAACAAAACTGCATTATGCTAAACTGGTAGTAGCTTCCTCACGAATAAAAATAGTATAGTAGTAAAAATGACGATTCAAAAGTACTTGTAAAGGCCTATTTGAATTAATATATTTTGATTTTATTTAATTTGGAAGATAGGCCAACGTCCAGCTTCCTACGTGATTCCAATAGCAATACATTACCGTACTTTTTGATCCTTTATTGTTAGGTAACACATTCAATTAAGGATCACAAAGGTTTGAGCACTAACCGGTTTATGTTAAGTGGCCCGTGCAGATGAATTGTTTGAAAATATGATGATATATATTTTTTAATTAAACTGGACGCGTGGGCTTGTGAGCACACGAGTAAGCTCTTCTTTACTATTAATTAAACTTTAATGGAGGATTCTTAAGGTAGGGGAGGAGATGAGTATTGTCACGTTCAGTGTTAAAATGTCACAAAATACAATTAATAATATAGGCGTTTGCGAACGAGGTATGTATTTTATACGGCTTCTTTACCCAAATAAGCTGTCAAAAGTACGAACCAATTAATGACATTAACAAAGTATTCAGATATACAAATTAGGGTTCACAAATTAAATAATTAGAAACATGGTGACCGAAACGTTTCCTAACCTATATAATCAAAAAAAATAACAGCGCCCGACTTACTCGTCAACCTACCTTTCAACTTCATAAAAAATCTAAAGAATTATACCGGAAAAGCTCCATTGACTAGCAGTGGCGGTACCACCATACAGCCCAAAAACCCGCCTTGCCCTACTAAGGAGAAAAATTTATAAATTTTAATTAATACTTTCTCCTTTGTTTTTCTCGATCTTTATAAATTCTATAACATCCTGTATTGACTGCTCGTATCATCTCTATGCTGATGACCTACAAATTTATGTGCAAACTGACATCGGCGATCTCGCGCAATTCCAATTTAAATTCGGTTCATAGTTGGTCCTCGCGTTTTGGAGTTTCAGTAAACCCCATAAAATGACAAGCCATGTTGGTGGGAAGTTCTAGGATGCTTTCTAAAATTGATTTTAAAAGCCTACCAATTATTTCTTACGCCGATAAAGTCAT
>DWHO01003667.1:0-11779 GCA_018247575.1 Eurytides lysithous rurik | reverse complement strand
CGTTTATGTCACGTCACACGTGAATGCGGTCGAACGGAATAAAAAGTATCCTATGTCCATCTCCTGGTTCTAAGCTGGGCCCCCCGGCCCGGCGAGTTTGCGCCTCAGCGGGTCTGCCGGGGGGGGGGGAGAGAGAGTGGTGGGCCAATATAGCTGAAGTTACACAGTTTCATTATAGTAAACAATATGTATTAATTGCATAAATAAAAGAAATCGTTATTTAAAAAAAAATATTTTCCTATCACAGCACAATTCGGCACACTCTGTAAACCTAGATCTTTCCCCTCTTGTCATTAATACTCCGACCGCCCGCAGATTCAACACGCTACTCGTCACTCCAAATGCACCATAAATTTTTAACCATGAATTACCATACAACAGGCGCTACACGCTGGTAACCTCACTCTAGAAAATTCCACAAAGACAATACACTCTTATCCGTACGCTTATCACTCCAATTTGTCTCCATAGACATTTACATTGATGTATATCCAAGTCGAGTCAGAGTCTACGACCCATAATGGGACATAAATATGGCCACTATTAATGGCCCATTTTGTAAACAATAATCAATGACCGAGGTTTTACGTTACATAGCGCGTTCCGTCGACCGACTAGTGTAGGCACGTATAAATAATGATATCTTACGTAGGATGCGGAAACGGATAGTTTTACTTACCAATTAGGTAAATTGGTCGTAAAGATAACCCTGTCAACTTAATCTTCACCCTAACACTTTTCGAAATGCGCAAATTCCCTCCTTTTATTCGTTTTTTGCTATCTCCACCTTGTAAGCTATCATGATCAATTTTTGATAGACTAACTTTCAATTTCGCTTTTGTATGCCCTCAAAACTAGAGAAACTTAGAATAAAATAGTACTATAAAAATTGAAATTTTTAAGACATCAACAAATTAACCGAGTTGTACATAACAGCAGCAATCCAACACCGGGCTCACCGTGAAAACATTCTAATACATTGTTAAAATGAGACGACTATTTTAAAGATTATATCGCTCTTTCCAAGATCGTAAATTCCCGAAGTTTCGAACACCTTACCAAGTCCATACTCATATGACAGAATGAAAAATTTTAAATGACTAACTTAATACTACAATAACCAATTAAATGAGATATTTGCATCGTCCTTTACCATATTTTGATTGGTATAATATTTTTGGTTCCGTTCAGAATCCAAACAATCGATCTTTAAAAAACAATCGATTTTGAATTTCGAACGGACAATAAACTTCCGTGACCTCTGGTAGCTCAACTGTCAAACTCGGGAACCAACTGTTGTTGAGAGGCACGTCAAAATGTTTATACAATCCCGATAGATCAAGAGCGAGTCGCTCACGAAGCGAAATGAATCGCTCTTTGGTTATCCAATGTTTTGTGAGCAATGCCGCGATGCAGAACAAACCGCGTTTGTCAGTTGGGAAATATTGTGCATTGGTCTTGAACTATGAACTATACGGTGTTCCGTAATCAAAAAGTTGCTAAGATTTTTGTTGTTATGAATTCGAATTTGAAAAAATTAACTAAACTAAATTTAACTTAATTCCACAAAATATCTTAGATCTACCACTTTGACGTTTAAAACTAAAATTAAGAACATTTCGTTGCTTAAAGCTTATTATACTGTTCAGTCTTAAAATTATCTGGTAGATAAAAATGCGTGGAAATGATTGACTCATATATGGGATAGCTTTTACATTGTATTAATACATATAGGCTAATATATGTATTAATACAATATAAAAGCTATCCCATTAAGGCTTAACATACTGTAACGGTATTTTATAAGAGTAACTGTTGAGTTTCTCGCCGGCTCTTCTCAACAGAACTGCATTCTAAGCCGGTAGTAGCTTTCTCACGAACAAAATGTAAAAATGACGGATTCAAAAGTGCTTGTAAAGGCCTATTTGAATAAATATATTTTGATTTGATTTGATTTGATTTGAATGCTTTAGTATTTGATGACGTTCGGCCAATGTCATCGCGATCGATCTTGCTCTGCAGGAGCGCAGAATTATAATCACGCTTCTTTTTTAATTCGGCGTGAAATCCACCTATTACAATTTCAAGTCTGCAAATATTTACAACATAATATTCTGTATCATTATTTTGCATCTATATTGTTTTATACTTTGTATTACAGAAATTAATATTTTATGGAATAAAAATATATTAAACTACATTTTTTTTATGTAGTAGGCTGACAAACGAGCAAGCGATTTACCTGATGGTAAGCGATTACCGCCGCCCATAGACATTTGCAACATTACTGAACTTGCAAAAGCGTTGCCAGTCTTTAAGGGGGTAAATTTTAGAGAGGGAGGAAGGATGATCGAGGGGGGAAACAGAGAAGGAGGAGCGGGAACAAAAGTGAGAGAAGGAATAAGGGGAGGGAGGGGATGGGCCACCTTCCTTCGATTTTTGTCACAATTAGCAATATGAGAAGTTTATTACAAATAAAGATTTTCAGTATAACTGCATAGATAGCGAAGAAGGACAGGAAAACCTTTTGGGTGCTTTTTTGTATGTTCGATTCCTACTCGTGCGGTATGAAAATAGTCAACAGATTCTAAATCATGAGTTAAATCTACAACTCCAAAAAATAAGACCGAGATTTTATAGAGGAGCGAGGTTTTCACAGATGTAAAATCTCCGACGAAGAGTCCAAGATTTAATATTTATGAAAATCCTCGCGATTATTATCAATAGCAGCTGGCGCCTAAAAACGAAAGAAAAGAAATTCACTACAAGAAATATTATTTTTTACCTTATTTAAATGAGTATCATTATGTATATTAATATCAAAAAATGAATTCCGTAACTAACGTTTTGTCTCAATTGACGCCGGGTTGTTTATTTGACGTGGCTTGTTTTCCGTGTGTGATGAGGTATGTACATAGGTAAGGAAGGTGAGCTATCGGTTTGCTCTACCTAATGTTGTAAAAGAAGTGTTTAATACGAACCTATCTAAGAATTGAGTTAATTACAATAAGCTAATCGGTTGTGGCAGCCAGCGGGAACAAAATTAACAACGACAAATATTTAATGCACTAAAATATTAAATAAACTACAAGCCAAGTAGGCAGACGCTATTATTTAAATTACCCATTGAGCTTTTGCAATGCGGTTATATTTTAAAGGACTTCTCTCAATTTGGTTGCGCGTGTATTGTCCGACTTTCGCTCACATTGTTGTGAGTAATTATCGTTATAGCACTTTCGATTTGTAGTATAACTTTTTCATTTTTACACAATTGTTCCTTTTTTTTTAAACTAAAATAAATTAGTTTTCTATCATTTGCTGACAAACTTAATAAATTACGAAAAGAGAAATATCAAAAGATTTAGTTGACAAAGAGAAGGGACATAATAGATACTAAAAACTAGGGTTTTTTTTTTCATGTACAACGTCCCCGCTCCGCCCAATAGGGCGCATTTTCCTTTTCAAAATTTAAAGTTTTTAATAGAACAATTATATGGCATTAAATAAAAATACTTAATTACTTGATGACCGTTTGGCGCAGATGCTAAGCTATTGGCTCCGGCGTCGCTGGTCGTGGGTTCGATTCCCCCCCGGGGCAAATATTTGTACGAACTACAGATATTTGTTTCGGATCTGGGTGTGTGTCCGCGTAAAGTTTATGTATGTAAAACGCCCTTATAACACAAGATATTTCTATCTTACAATATAGCAAGCGTTTTTAAAAAAAAAAAAAGGAAGAAAAAAAGTATGTGTATCAGTTGTCTGATTACCATAGTACAGGCTCTGCCTAGTTTGGGGTCAGATGGCAATGTGTGAGATGTCCCATGATATTATATTATTATATATTATATACCGTAGCTGCGATAGCTGATATACCGTAATATATTTTCATATATATACGGTACATCATTTATTTTTCAAACGTTTAATATATTTGCCGTGCTACTTGATAAATGATTAAGAAAAGTCAACAGTATAAAAAAAAGTTTATTCCTATCAACAAAAAATTTTTTCTCACATAAAACTAAAAATTATTAGTATTAAAATTTGTCTGCAGATATAAAAAAATGTAAAATTAAGTAAAAATAATACGTAAATAATAGAACACGTAAAGTTGAGGCAAACTGAAATATGGTAAATTGATTGCAACTACCACCGTGGCTACAGATACGGCGATAGATATTTGTGACTAAAAACTTTTTCAGACTGCGCCCAGAAAAGACGGGTTACTGCATAATTTATGAAACATATATACGTACATTATGTTTTGACCATAATGTATGTATGTTTCTTAACTTAGGCTTCGTCATCATTCGTCTCAGTGGCGCTAATGATATTGTGACTGGATGCTCTAAGACTAAGATATAATAAAATCAAAATCCCTGTTTGTGTTTTAATCCTATGATTAAGAAACGACCGCTTCATAATATGTAAATTATAACAAAACGAAAATGTTCCGTTTTACAACGAATATAGGGAATTTCTTTCATGATAATTAATAAATTACAATTCACGTTTTGGGGTCACTTTTCGTGTTTGTGTTTTTTTTTTTAATTATGGTTTGCAAAAGTTAACACTCAATTTATACTGAATTACACAACATTTGACAAAACATCCGTAAGTGTTGTAACATTTTACTAATGATGAGAATGGTATAATTGTTTTGTTAAGTCCATTACCGATTGTTCTATTGCCAAGTAATTTGTAGGTAGACATTATATATTCCAGTTTGATAGGTGACGTTAACAGTGTAATAAGTCCCCCCGTCTTAATCTGTTTTATATTCCACGAATACAGTATTTGAATCTTCGACAACTGCGTCACCGTCTAATAAATTCTACATCTAGCATAAGAATGTATAAGGGTACCGTTAGTGACGATAATCGGCATGCGTGTATCGTTTCCCAGTCACAAGTTTCCTGTTGTGGATTCTAGAATCACAGATTAAACAATAAATATGTATCAAGGGACATCTCACAATCGGCCGTTTAATGCCAAATTAGGCAAAGCACATTCTATGATTGACGTTCATACTTATACATTTCAAATGCATATTTTATATAGTGTTAAGTACTACACTCAAACATAGAACAAATACTTCTGCTTATTGCACAAATATTCAGTCCTGCGAACCTACTACCTTCTGCTTTGAGTGAAATGAAATAGGTATGGGTCATGAATACGCATTGTTTACCGCCGTGCCTACCCACTAGAAGAATGTGTGCCTAAAACATGCAACTGATATATTGTTGTCCAATAATTTAGAAACAAATGAGTGCCGTATTTTATTTGAACTAGTTCGATAGTATCCGAAGACCGTAATTCAACAGATAATTATAACCGTATTCGACGCCAAATATTCCATACATATTCATTCTTATATACACGATAAAGCAACGACCGCTTTCATCGAAGTCGCTGCTGCACTCACAGTCGGCTAGTAACTACCAGGGTCTCACATGAAACCGGCGTGAATTGAAATGCCTTTTGATCTTTTAGATTCGAAGTTGTCGGTTTGCCTTTAGCAACAGATTATCGGATTGTTATGACTTTAAATGGTTTTAACTTTATAGAATCGATACCACCACCACTCACATTTATGTCAAAGAAAAACAAAAACTAAAATAAGGAATAATCAAAATAAGGAATTTGAAGAACTTAGTTATGTGTATACATTTACGTTGCGTCAGGTCATTCTGTGTAGTTTAATAACTGTGGCTTACATATAATTTTATTAATTACCTGTTTGAGATTAATCGTATAAACGTATTCGCTTATCTAATTCAATATATTTTTTAACATATAAAAATTTTAGATTTTCGCGAATGTCTTCAATATTAACTAAAGTTCTGCCATATTTCATCCTCCTCCGTAAGCAAAAGGGGTATAAAGTTTTCTTTACGCGCAAATGTATAGATTGTGAACTAATACTACCATCCCACAATAAGAACAGAATCATAATCACAAAACGTTAACTAATTTCTTTTTTGTACGATAATCATCCTTCTTATAACGCTTGTCCTTCAATATACTGTTCGTGTTTTCATCACGTAAAATAATGTAGACAATGGGATAAACGGACACGAAGTTTCGTTTCAACAGGGCCAGTGATGGTGATAACGCAGAGGGTGACCTCGCTCGCCTATCTGCTGCAAGACAACTTCACAAAGGAAGAACTCGGTACCGCCCATGCGAAGGGCGATGGCCCTTCTGACAAAGTGCATAAGATACCATCACCCTTGGAGTACTTCGCCTACACGCTAGCCTTCCAGACCCTGATGTGTGGTCCGGTCGTGTTTTACTCGGACTACATTAGGTTCATCGAGGGCGCAAGCATCGACGGGGTAAGAAGCTACACATGTCTTTTTTTTAATATGAGTTGAATAGAGCTTTGATCTGTTGTATTTTAAAAAAAAATTGCATGGTAATACGCTCTTAAACTTGAGGTAGAGAGGACTCACCTATCTCATGCCTCTAGTCATATACACTTCGTTCAGGTCAATTCAATAGAGGTTAATTACATTGTAGCAATTATAGTTAACAAGTGTATGTCCAGAGTAAAAAAATAAAAGAGAGTCGAAAATATAAAATTAAAAATTAACAACCATTTCAGTCAATGTCCTTAATCAGTAACAAACACATTTGACCAATACCTTGCCTTGGTATAAAACAAATCTCTGCAACAACCAAACCAACCAGTCTCCATCCTACCACAGGGCTACCCTGTAATAACACCGGTCGTAAACTCTTTCTTCCTCTATTCAGTATCCAATAATGAAATTAATATAATAATTCTTAGTCTCTCAAAGAAATTTAGTAGTGGTATAGATGATATCCCTTTAATACTTATCGAGATTTGGATACACGAGCTGACACCTTTCCAGGCACGTTCCCAGATAAGCTCAAAATAGCAAAAATTAAGCCTATCCTAAAAAAGGCAGGGGATCAGATGACCCAGGTCAATACCGCCCTATAGCGCTGCGTCCTGTCATACCTAAAGTATTTGAGAAGGCAATGACAAATCGTATCTATAACTTCCTTGAGAAATACCATATTCTGAACTGCAATCAATATGGCTTTCGCAAAAAACGCTCAACAGCGCTACCTGTGTACACCTACGTCCAGGAAATACTAAATCATATAAATGATAAACATAATGCCGTCCGAATTCTTCTCGATATGTTCAAGGCGTAAGACAGGGATTCACATACTATTCTTTTGGATAGACTATTCGGAGTAGGTATTCGAGGCAACGCACAAAAATGGATACAATCCTATCTCTCGGATCGAAAACAGCTTGTACAGACAGAGCACCACGATAATAGGACCGGAGAGCTGACGAGCCCATGCTCAAAGCTAATTACAACAAACTGCTCAACTCCTCAGGGAAGTGTGATAGGATGCATTCTATTTTTTGTCTACATAAATGACCTGCCTAAAATAGCTAACACCCATTGTGTCCTGTTTGCTGGCGACATACCCTCCTTTTCAAATGCAACAAAATCGACCACAAGAGCATTGCTATAATCACAAATACATTTAATGCCGTAAAATAATAGTTATTAGATCATAATTTGGTTGTTAATGAAAATAAAACAAAAATAATCCAACTTACCGTACAAAAATCTCTCAATGTACTTGACACAAATTCTAAATTCATTAAATATAGAGGAGACTAACACTTACAAATTGTTAGGTATAACCTTGGATACCCACTTAAACTGGAGAAACCATATTGAAGAAATAAAACTTAAGCTATCTAAATTTAAACATGCAATGACTGTACTTAAAAACAAACACAAATATTTATTTTGCTCTGTCCGCGTACTATGCCTACGCCTACGCCTGGCTAAGGTACGGAGTGCTTATATGAGGACACAGCACTAATGTTCATAACTTGCTGATCAAACAGAAAAAAATGCTGCGAATTATATATAAAAAAAAGCCCCGGGATTCATACAAACCCTATTACATCAAAGAGAGGATTCTTACCGTTCCGTCAATATATGTATACTGAACTCGGCTCTGTTAGTAAGACAAAGCATATTTATGTGTGAATAAGTAAAGAGCGATCGGCGCAATAACAACTTAACCATCCCGACTAGCCATGTTTAGAAACAGCCCGCATTAACAATGTGTACAAATATATAATAAATTACCAAAATCGTTAATAATAGAAGAATCCGATAATATATTTAAGAATAATCTAAAAGCGATCCTAACAACCAAGTCCTACTACACAACAAAAGAATTTATGGAGGACAAACATATATCCAAATAAATAATTATTCAAAATGATAATAGAATGAGCATTGGTAAGATTATAAATAATAAATTGATATTATTAAAAATTCAATTAAATATAGATTATAATCAGTAAATTTACATAATGACACATTTGACAATACTAGTGATTCAATTAAATCATATTATTATACAATATAATACAAAGATTAATCATTTTCAATAATAAATTCGAATTATTATTATTGTATAAATTAAAATTTGGATTGTATTAGATAATTTGGATTTGACATTATATAATAAATAGCAATAAATATATGTATGCCTCTCTCCTCAAATTGCTATGCCTAACTAGGTGTATGTGATCATTTTTAATTATTATAAACTGCCATATATATACTCCCTTTTATGTCAAGCAATTCCGTATCGATTTTATGGACAGGCGTGTTGTTTACAATCGCACCACTTGCACGTCTCGTAACTTTATCTCCTATAAAAAAGCGATATTTATTTTATCGTTAATCGTTATTATATATTATCTAATGTCTGATATTCTATAATATATTATCTAAAAGTGAATATAATTCTTCACGTTGGGATTTCTCTTAAAAATCCATCCGAACTTTTGCCGAAGTCACTATTACATAGCCAAAGATTACTAGGACAAAATGGAATTAACAGCAAACTGTTTGCAGTTTTCAAATCCCAGCACATTTGTTAACACTTTTGAACCACGGCGTTCTGTTAGTAGTAGGTTGACCTCGGGCTATTTTTCAAAGTTTACTTTGAAAGTCATTGACTGCACCTCATAGCACCGTCTTACTTCTTGAAGTATCGAAAATATTTTATTAAAGCAGACAACGTCACTGCAATTTGTGATAAGTATATTAAACAGTAGTGAACAATAGAATAAAAATATAAATAGATAAATTCGAAAGGGTCTGTTCGCTGATCCTTTTTGAACATAGACAAATGAGCAAGAGATATAAATTTGGGGCCGGAGTCTATTCATTTTTATTAATATTTATATCCATGGATTCCATTTATATCCATACCATTTATCTATTTTTTTTTTTTTGGAAAAAATTACAAAGTAATGATAAATTCATGTCCGCAATTCACGCGGGTTGAATCGCGAGTAAGAGTAAGTTCATAATACCATTTGCAGGTTGCGAGAGAGAAAACAAACGACGCAGAACCGTCGCCTCGTCTTGCAGTTCTCTATAAAATGGCGGGCTCCGTCGCCGCAGCCATCTTGTATCTAACATTGGCCAAGAAGTACCCACTCACAGTATTAGAAGGTACGTGAAAGCCGAATTTTTTTTTTGTTTATCTGTTCAGGGCTTTCTGGTACATCAAAATGGGTGGAATTAATTGACTTGTACGTGGGTTAGTTATCGTATTGTATCGTTAAGCATTGCAACGGTATTTTAAAAGAGCGACTGTTGAGTTTCTGGCCAGCTCTTCTCAGCAAAACTTCATTCCGAGCCGCTGGTAGCGACCTCACGTACGAAATGTAAAAGTAACTATTGAAAAGTGCTTATAAAGGTCTATTTTAAACACTACTAATCCATCTGTACTACAAATCAAATCAAAACACATGTATATGTATTCTGATTTGATTTGTGGGAGATATAGTGGCGCGACGAGAAAGTCGTGCACCTAATGATAAGAAACACGTCTGATGATAACAACACAGTGCATGCATCCATAGATTTAATATATGACATCTTTATGTACACTAATTACGCTGGCAACATAGCTTTCAACCGGAAGTTGCACAGTAATGCTTAAAAAAAACTGATTGGCGGTAAAATAACTGTCAATAGTAAACTATTCCGTGTAGACTGCAAAGGAATCGCACCACTTAGCAAAGACATTTATTGACACAAATCTACACTCGATCAGTGTGCGAATGATGAGAAACTCGATGGCGGTCTGACTTTTTAACCGGCTTCCAAAAGGAAGAGGTTCTTAAATCGCTTGTTAATCATTAGTATTCATGTTAGCCGACTTTATTGATTATCAGATATACCAGGGAATTTCTTAGTCAACTAGGAAGTGTATGTTTGTTTATTCTTAGTTTTATTTGAGGTCGGTTTTGATTTTCTTTATACAAATACATACACATACATACATATCGACGCTGGAAAGCAAAAACGTAGTAACCAGCAAAACCAGAATTATTCACCAGACATACACCAATCGACATGGTTTAATTTACTGATTTCAACTAATTAAATATATTTTATTTTAATCTGATTTAATATGTTTAACTAAAATAAAGATGCACTTCGCATCTATATTACCTCGCTTATTGAAGCACCATAGTTAATGTTAAGTTTTGGAAAGTCTCAAGAGCACTCTAGTTTGTAAATTTTAATGTTTTGTCTGTTTTGTTGTTGCTGTATACATAAATTATACTTATAGTTTGAATAATTATATTCAATGGAACGAATGCGAAATTATAATGAGTGTTAGAACACGCTTGTAATCATGCTATGCTTTACCCTATTCTAATTAACCATTTTAAGATTTTCTGGATCTTATAATCCCATTGACCAATGATAATTTATCTTTACTTTATGTAGGACTAAATAAGACAAATGTATGTAAATGCAGTGTTCAATTTGCATAAACATTCATTTAAAGATATTTATTAAAAGAATTAATATAAAATTGTCTATTCAATTATCATTTTATTAATTATTCAAAAACAGAACAATGTTTCGTACATTGTCCTAAGAAAAAAAAGTAAATTGAAAAGTGTGCATTACTGTTTGATCAAATTGTTCCCGCCTTATATGGCGTCGAATTTAACGTAATATTTAATATGCCTCATTTATTTCGTCCACATAGAACTGACGGATCCAACTTCGGAAGTATCGCGATCGTGGTCCGCCTTGTACTTGCTTTGGTACGCGTACCTGTCCACCTTGGTGGTGCGATGCAAATATTATCACGCGTGGCTGCTTTCTGAAGCGATCTGCAATAACTCCGGCATGGGTTTCAACGGGTACGACGCGAACGGAACACCGAGATGGGACAAGATGTCTAATATAGACGTTTTTGGGTTCGAGGTAAGGTTGTCCCAAATATTCTATCCTAAGATATTTTGTCTTCGTGATACAATTATTTTAATTTGTGTTAATCATTGTTTTATTCATTTCATATTTGATTTAATTTTTTTAGTTGAATTATTATATTCAGCGTTTTATATATTTTGTTACAATTTTGATAACGAACGCAACGTAAATCGATTTCTGCTCTTTCGATTTACATTATATAAATCCGATTAGTTTTCTTTATTTCACAAAGCAATAAAACTGCGTGGTTTGTGGAGAGCAATGTTTTTTTTTCTGGAGTAGGTGGGTAAACAATGAAAAACTGACCGCTGCTCATTAATATTTTTGGAGGGAGGGGGGTGGGCCACTAGTTACCTCACCCACCGGACGACACGCGAAAGCACAAACACTTCCATTTTACGCCAATTCTTTGTGAAGTCGTGGTGCTTATCCACAACGTTGTTCTACCA
>DWHO01003666.1:0-11780 GCA_018247575.1 Eurytides lysithous rurik | reverse complement strand
TTAAAGACTGGCAACGCATTTGCAAGTTTAGTAATGTTGCAAATGTCCATGGGCGGCGGTAATCGCTTACCATCAGGCGAACCGCTTGCTCGTTTGTCAGCCCACTACATAAAAAATAAAATAAAAAGAAGTTTGTGGACCTTGGCAACGCAGTTATATGAGATATTAGATTATAAACAAAACTTTATTTATAAAATATCGATTGTTCTCTGTATTGACTATAAATTAGTGTTATTCAATAATGTTAATTCTATCAGTCATAGGACTCTTGTAGATTTTGGCTGCAGTAACGTCCGATTAAGTTCCGGTTTGAAGGGTAGTGTGGTTAGCGTGACTACTGGATATAAAGATGTACCATCTCACAACTCCGGGTGACGAGAGCTAGTGAAAGTTTTAATTTGTTTATTTCAAAATTTGATATATATTTTTTCTGTGTCGTTGTAAGCAAGCGTGACATGACGCTCAGCAATAAAAAAATTGCTGCCTGCTTAAGAAAATCATTTCAGTTTTAAAGTATTAAAAAAAAAATAGTTATAAATTTATGATTCTGTTGCATAACTTTACATTTTCCTTTGTCTAGTAATGGGGTTTAATTTTAACTATTGTATTTAAGACTGGACAGTAGGCGATAGCGGTCACCACCGCCCATGGACATTTGCAACATTATAGAACTTGCAAATGTGTTGTCAGCTTTTAAGGGAGGGGGGTTTTAATTTTGAAAAAGGAAGGGAGAAGGATTAAGGGAGGTGAAGCGAGGAAGGAGGGGGAGGTAAAAAGAGAGGAGTGAGAGAGAAAGAGGGTGGAGGGGGGGGGCCCATCGGTCACCTCACTCATCGGACGAAACACAGAAGCATAAGTACTTCCACTTTACGTCGATTTTCTGTGAGGTCGTGGTACTTATCCGGTTCGAACCGGCCCATTCTGCAGCGGGAACAGCTGCGTGGCTCTACCACCGAAAAAATATGTATATATTTTTACGGTGGTAGAGCCACGTATACCGTTATAATTTGCCCATTTCAATAAATTTGAATATTAGTGGTGTATCTTTCTATTCCTTTTTAAATCGACACTTATCATTGGGTACATCAATGTAGCGATGTGAAGAATTTAACCAGAAATCATTTTACATTGAGAGCATGTCGTCAAATCCCACTTAAATGCCAGTTATTTATAAGTTTATAATATAAAATGTTAAAATGACATAGGTTGAATAAATACATTTAATTGTCCGTTTTGTTTCAATTAAAATACTTTTGGTCATGTTTAGCCACCTTAGCCCAGCGTAGTAGGAAGCCTACGCACGCCTACGCCGTAGGGTGAGGCGTAGCTATGTAGCACCAACCGCTACGCTCGCAGGTTCACCTCAGGCGTATAAAACGGACCAGTAGGGACCGTTCAAGCCATTCCGGTTTCATCGGCTCTACGTGTGTGACGCATTCATAGCCAATACAGTGTCAGTGTCCCTGTGACCAGTTACGTTAAGTTGAAAGGTAAGTTTGCAACGTATTGTTGCATAGGCAAACTTTTCACTTAATTTCGATATTATTCTAATATTTTATTTTTTCCAAAAAAAAAAAAACGAATACTTCTATTGCTATCAACTCCAAAAGTTATAAAAAGAACAAGTGTAAAGCATTAATATAAAGTAGTTTATTTCCTTTTATTTTAAAGATGCCGAATTCATATTTCGATAATTTTTCGTACACATTGTAAATAATATTTTTAACGTTTAATAATTATCAGGATTAAAATAGAATCATAAAGATGTCATTTGTGTTAATTTAGTTTATTTAACGTAAAATATAGTTTTAGCTATATATAAAAAAAACAAAATAAAAGTTTCTAAAATTAAAATATAGATGAACAGTTTGTACAGTTCTTTCTTAGTAGATAAATATTTCTGAGATGGCAAGAGAGAGTAAATGCTATGCAGTTAAAATTGGCGAAAAAACTCATACTTTTTTAACTCAAAAGTCAAATAATTGGCACAAAATGCACTCAGGGGTTCGCGACAAAGGTTATTTTTAATAAACGAGTACAGTGAATGCAAGGGTGGTGAGGCGTTGTCGTGTCTACTGACCTATGTAATATGACGTGATCTAGATATTGTTTTCGTGTTAATATAATAAAAAAGAGGATACGTTGCACTTATTTTTTAAAATAATTACATATGTAATTATTTCTCCTAGTTAATATTAACTAGGAGATATTATTATAATATCAATTTCTATGTCACTAATTCTATATTAAAATGTTTTAACTTTAGTCCCATATCTACTCTGTCTACAATGAGCGCTCCTTGACACTATCTCCTTTTTAGAATCGTTGGCTTTTATTAATTTAACATATCAAACACATGTTAAATCAGCTGTCTTAAAATGTGAACATTTTGATTACAATTTATTATTAAGACAGTGTTTTTAAGGACTACAAATAGATTCGAATAGAAATAGAATTTTAACGACATTCGATTCATAAAATAAATTTAAATTATTACCAAAGTTTAATAGAATTTTATTTCATGGTAAATAAAAAAAAACAGGTAAAATAATGTTTATTTGACAGCGGAGTTCTAATCTGGTCCGATATAAATTTGTGGACCGTCGGTACTTTTTGAAATTTATATCTGCTGAGAGCACATCACAATCTCAAAAAGTACCGCAAAATAATTGAATGAAATATTATTTATCAGTTCAATTTTATTTTATCTTACCATTAAATACAGGTACGTGATATAAAAAGAATTAAATATCCTTTTAGTTCAAAGCTTAGCTAATAGATAAGTAATTTAAAAGAGGAATTGCCAAGTTTCTCTCCGGCTCTTCTCAACGGAACTGCATTCCTAGCCGGCGGTACCGTCCTTACGAACAAAATTTAAAAATTAAGATTCAGGCTAGTGAAGGCCTATTTGAATAAATATAATTTGATTTGACAAAGCAATTTTTAAGATACATAAAGAAACTTGCAGGACTAATGTTTTAAATGAGAATAGCACATATATTTGTTACAAATTTCGGGACTATTTTTATTTATGATAAAATAAATTCACACGAACAAATTTTTATGTAACACGTTAGATCAAAGTGCCGGTAACAAAAAACGCAACTATAATTTATATTATATCGCTGTTACGTATTATTTTTTCTATAAACAAGCGGTATAAGCCGTTATCGACGTAGCGCGTCTCCAAGAATCCGCAAATCATATCAAGACACCTCTGTTTACATTTCACCCAATAAAAGCTCGGGTTCACTAAAAGTAGTTCCAATATTATATTATAAAAGTCCTCGAGATCCAGGGATTACGCGTCGCTATGCGTTTGAAATATAAAACGAGTTCACAGGTTTTCGTTTGCTCAAACGATCACTTTTTATACTGAAATTACAAAATATTTTTTACAATATCAAGTCTAGTCTTACTTTAGACTGTAAAATTCAATAAAGGCGGGGTGTTAATTTCATTTATTTCTATGAGTCAATATTCTTTATTAAAATAATTAATTGTATACGCTTTGTGGTTAAGTGATCGGACAAATATATGCGTTTTATAAAGTTTTCGTGGCGACAATAAAAACGAATTTTAACAATTATTTATAACTTAACAATTAACGTTCATTGCATTAACGTACATTTAAAATTTACTGTGAAAAAAATTGCCAACTTTTACTTTAATTATTAGCCAGCTCATAAATAGATCTTTACAGGGAAAATTAAACAGATTGTTTTAAAGTCAAACAACAGCGATTTCCGGAGAATTCATTCGCGCTTGTTATGTTCGCGGTATAAAAATTCTCTCAAAGGAAAAAGTTAATCTGAACCGCTTGTTTTAAGACGTTATATTGAATACGAACATTTTTGTTCTCAAAAACATTATGAGGTTTATCTTCTGAAAAAACGGAGTGCCGGCTTCACGGATTTGACCAATTTAATATAATCCGTGATGAAAAATTCATTAAGGAGAAAAAGAAAAATTATTGAAATGCCAAATTGCTATTTTACTGAATATTCGAGATAATGAAATAAGACTTAATGAATTTGAACAAACACAAATAAAGATCTCTGTTACGGGACGGCAATTTATTAGAAATCATGAATCAATTAACGTAAGTATTTCGTGACGACGTTAAGTTGTATCTAAATATTTAACTGAATTAATATGTATGTATATGCACGTACGATGACGCGAGTAAGTGATTAAAACGGCAGCCAGTGGCAGTTAATAAAAAAGAGGGACGCACGGTGTGTTTGTAGGACATTTAATTATCACAGTACAGAAAAGCTTTATTGGACAAAGCTTAAATATTACTTGCATTTACGCGAATGATACACATCGTTAAAATGAAACGTGTTTAAGGACTTTATTGCGTTTCTATTAAATTTAAAATTCACAACGTTTCGAACACTACAGAGTCCATCAAAAGTCAAGTCAAAGTCAAAAATTTTTTATTCAAAATTGGTTTGATTTACAATCACTTTTTGACATCATTTGATTCTACTACCTGTTCGGTCCGGAGAAGAACAGGTGAAAGAAACTCAGCGCGACTTTAACTCTTTTTTTTTTCTTTTTTTAGAAAATATATATATCTATATTATTACATTTTTCACAAGTTGAATCTTGAAATAGCCTGGAGGCGATTATATCATTCTCAAAATGTGTTGTCTTCAATGAAATCATTTACTGTATAATAAACCTTTAGCACACAAATAATTCCTTTTACACATTTTTTATTTAAATTTGGCATTAGGAGCTTTTTGGACTTTTTCTGGAATCCTATTGTAACTTGTTTAATTTGAAAGGTGGTGTTCCCTGCGTAAATACTGCTCATAGAGCTAGACCACCTTATATCTTTAACTGTGGGTTCGCACCAAAAACATTCAACATGAAAATTATCGCGTGAAACACACGAAACACGTCTAAGAAACATATTTGACACATAACCTGTGCCTAAAATCCTGCACGACAGCACGAACGTATCTGTATACTGTCATAAAACGGGGATTTAAACATATTTTTTTGTGAATGCTTCGTCACGGTCAGTGAGAAGCGTAAGCGTACTGATAAGTAAGTGAGAAGCGTACTGCTTACGCTTCTCACTTACTTATCAGGAGCATGCTTTGCTCGTTCGTAATAAAAAAAATCGGTCCATGTAAAAAAGGACAACGTCCTTTAGTTCGGCTTTACACGAGACAGTTCTACCCACTCTGTTAATAGGGCAACATTATAAATCACCAAGGACCCGCTCGAGTCCACTCGACATTGCCAGCGATCGGCTATCAGTGATCGATTAATCGATTGATTCGGCGCCTGTCCGTATCTCCACTCGAATGGTTCGCGGAAAAACACGCGGTAGGCGGAGCCCGATAAAAATTACAAGAGCACGCTGTAATATAACACGAAGTGCGTGTGAGAAAACACTTCGACTCTTTTGCAGTCCACGTGAGAAAGGATTAAACCAAGATATGTTAAATCAAATAGGCCTTTACGAGCACTATAGAACCGTCTATAGTGCCCGCCGTGTTTATCTGAGGAAGCTACCATCTTTAACGATACAACAACCATTCCACATACGAGTCTGTTCTATCACTCAGTAGCAGTATGTAGTCATCTTAGTGTGTCAGGTTAAAATGCAACGTTTTAAGAGATTGAGCTAAGCGATTACCGCTGCTCATGGACATTCGCGACATCTTGGACTTGCAAATGCGTTGCCAGCCTTTAGAGTGAAAATATATCCCTCTATTATCATCTGTGGGAGGTAGCGGGAGGGAGAGGGGCGGGCCGCCAGCGACTTCGCTCACCGGACGAAATGCGGAAAGACAAACATTTTCACTTCACGCCGATTTCCTGTGAGGTCATGGTGTTTACCGGACCCAAACTGGACCGTTCAGAAGCAACGGACGCTGCTGCGCGGGTCTACCAGCGTTTCCCATTTGCCGGGTCGCGGTCCGGTACCGGGCCATCAAAATAAAATACCGGGTCGCCGTATTGGGAATACGCTAGTTTACCTTAAAAAATAAATATAGAAACCGACTTGAAGTGGAACCAGATATTAGGATAAAACTTTCGTCATTTTCACCGAACTTGGATTTTTTGGTAAAAAATAAGCAGCAGCTCCATATTTCACACTAAAATTTAGTGACTTAAACGGCGATAACAAACTACGTATTAAAAAACCTTTTTACTTGTACCTGTTGTAATAAATGTGTATTATTTCACATAACCAGCTTGGGTTTACAAGTATTAGTGGGTCACGAAGGGGCAGTGTGAAAATTACCGGGCCATGGCAGAACAATGTTTGTTGGAAACACTGTACTAGACTACCTTCAGTTCAAATCCCGGTGTCTACAACAATGAATAAACGAATTTGTTAATTTATAATTGACTTTTAGGTGACGATTTAACATGTGCTCGATGAAGAAAAACATCACGGAAAAACATGCATAATTGAGGATCGATAAAAAGATATTTCTTAGACATGTGAAGTCCGCTAATCTCTAAGACCTATGGCGGTCTGTGCCCTTATAACCTGTGTAAAGGGGAGGCCTAAGCCATGTAATTATTATACGGCCATAAACCTCTAATTTCCTCCTCCTTTTCTCGAATAGTCAATACTAATACTGAACGAAGAGAAAATTTTACATATACAGATTTAGTCAATTTTTATTTTAATAGAAATGTGTGATTTCTGTTATTTCCTTCACCATTTTTAAACATGATTGATCCACGTGTCTCGGTTTTTAGTTTAAAGCATATGCGATAGATATAAACATCATCTTTGTTGGAAATGTATGAAACGACTGCAAATCAAAAATACTCGTGGTGAGAATCGAACCCAAGAACAGTGAGCCATCGTAAACCACTTTCTAGAACGGTCCTAAAATGTCTCATACAGAACTAGTAAGTTAAGTTGCTGTAAGCAACAAACAAATGTTTCAATATTTTAGTGAACAATAAAGTAAAGGGTCAACATGCAACGCATTTCGGTAAAATAAAACAACGTTTCTTAAACACATTTATTAAAGAAAAATTGTTTGCAAACCTAAGCCAAATACATTTATCAGTCTGGATGCTATCACATTTTAATAACTAAGCGAAATGTCTCGTTTCCCAAGGAGCATGTTAAACCAATATGTGGTAATTCTAATACTTTGATGATAATTCTGCAAACATAGCACATAACCACTAATAGAAAACTAACTTAGAGCTTTTTTCTCCTCCCCCGCGCCCTTGTCTTGTATCGGTACTTTTCTTTCCTCCAAGGGTTCCGCCCTGAATGCGATCAACTTCAGCTTTCCCTTGTCTAGATGGCACTCGACACGCTCGGGAGGAAATCCTTCGGGTAAGAGGAAACGCCTTTCGAAATGGCTCCTGGTCCAGCCATCTTCGCGCTTGATTTCTTTCTTCCCTTCCACCGTGATCTCGTTGCCGACCGTCTTCACCGCAATCTGTTCCGGAGTGAAGTTCTGCACGTCCAAATGCACTTCAACCTTCTTCCCGTCCACCTTCACCTCGGAGTCGGAGTAAATGCCATCGATGCCATGCTCCTGCTCTGTTGGCGCGGTGATCTGCTTCATGTATTTTATTGGATCACGGAAGAACGGATCACGGGCGAAAACAGTAAACGGGTCTTCAAAAGCTCGTGCCACTGGATCGCGGTACGCCAAATTCCTCAAATGCCTCAGCCAGTACGGCACTAATGACATTTTTCTCGAGTTTACTGCGTATCTTTGCAAAACTATACTTCGATTATTTGTTTACAACTGACGCTAGCGACGCAATCTTCTGCGTTTATATAGTCCCGAAGCTAGCGACGTCTGCCGTCGAGAAAATTTAAGAATTATCGCGAATATTCTAGCAAGAAATGCTGTTAATTTAAAACAGAGACATCTAGCGATCCAAGGAAAAAAATGTAATATTGAAGAATATTCACAATCTTATCATTCTAATTGTAAATAATTCCAATTTTTTACACAAGAAATTATTAAATTTGTAATAGACGTTACTTTTATATTTTTGTACTATATCACACTCAATATTTTGATGAAAGAACTCTTTTTACAGCGTCATCTGACGGCCAATAGCCAAAACCAAGGAACTCCCTAGAAAAGTCAAGAATGTTGTAGAGATAATAAAATATGTAATACAAAAGTATATATAATATAATAGTTTAAATAAGCAACTTTTTTTATTTACTGTGTTTATTATTATTTGATAGTATAATATTTATAACAAATAAAATACTTGCAAGTATTTGTGTAATTTTCTCAATAGGTTGCGCAACTCGCGTACATATGACGAAATTTTAAAATTAGTTACACTTAATTTTTAATGATTTTGGCTTCTTATTTAGAACAATTGATATTTGTTAAAATAAAATACTACTCGTGCTTATCATAGGTATACGTTTTGATAAAGAAATTATCACAATCGAAATAAATATATAGAGTCAAATTTTGTGGCGTTTTCAAAATATATGAGATATAAATCTCTCATTTTGTCATTGATTTCTTAAATTATTATTACTTCTGAAAGTATATCCTACTTTGACAAAACAAAAAAAAGTTTACATCGGCTTACATGAGAAACTTACCCTGATTTGCTTCGTATTTAACTTGATTTGTTGCGAATTTTACACATTTTAAAATAAAATTCATTGACGAGTTTTATAGAGTTCTATTTTGATTTGAAATTCACAACATTTTAAACATCTGATCTCCTCCCAATACTTTCATTATTTATTATATTTGAATCCGCTCTACATAGAATAAGAACGAAACCTCAAACGCTTCCAATACACGCTGATTTTCTTTGAAGTTTGGGCACTTGTTCGGCTTGAGCCGGCCAATTCAGCAACGGCGGGAGATGCTGCGTGGTTTTGTTAACTAGAAGACGGTTGGGCGTCTTTTATTGCAGTTAGGATGTTTCTATTGTGTTTTTGGGCTTTTACAACATATTTTTGTTTGCCTTATATGCGAGAGACAATAACCGCAGTCAGGATTATAGGTGATAAAACCGATTTTTCTTCTTCGCCGGTTTGAAAAATGTTTTGATAGAAGCTCGCTTAAGATATACCTAATATTCTCTGTGACCCTGACCAGGGACCATATCTCAGGGCAATTGGCGGTACTACCATACAAGCCCAAAAGCCCTGCTTGCCCTACTAAGGAGTAAAGTTTATATTTTACATTATGGTAATACAGCGGCCTTCGGTCAACTATCGAGCTGCTTAAAAGCTCTGACTTCAGTCGGTCATTGTGACGGTGTGGTGCATGGCTTGTCGTTGTGCAGAATTTACTATACATATAGATCAGCCGCCAAGCGGTTATTGTCACAGAACCTTTGCGCTCTTGGATGTTATTTTCACAACGATTATTATTGTAAAACAGGGATTTAGGTTAACCCCCCCCCCCCATAACGCTCTTATCATAACCTAACACCATGGTGAATAAAAAGGATACGCCCCCGTTCGTGCTACGACTTTTATAGATAGAGTTTGGAGCGGATGGGATAGAGTAGCATAGATTAACAGCATCTTGAAGAAATTACTTCATTTTTATTTTATTCACTTCGTATAAATGCTAAACCAGGAGTTTTACTGTGTTGGATGAAAATAAGACCCACTGTAAAGGGTAAATGAGAACCACCCTTACTTACCGGACTCACCACCAGGTGAAAGTTTACCGTGTCACGGTGATTTTTATATGCATATTACGCAATATCCCCCTATACAGTTTTGACGTTTGGTGGTTCTTTTTCCACTGTGAGGAGGTTTTTACAAATTTCTATAGGATGACCTGTATAAGTTTTATTATTTTATCACTTTGAACTTCGATGATACACCAGAGACAGGAAATGTAGGTTGTTAGAGGTTAGAGGTATTGTAGACCACTTCGAATAAGCTAATGCTTCGAAAAAGCAAAAAATATTTTTAATGATTTTACGTTATTGTATTAAACTGTTGTTGTTAACTATGTTATGTACAATAAAATAAATGTTGTTTTTCTTTGTTAAGATCTTTAATAATTGGCAAGACTGAGTATACAATGAGGACTACGGCTTCTGCACAATTCCTTTTAAAAACTTTAATCATATGGATATGCACACCTGTCATGGAGAAATGTACATACCATGACAAACACGGCTTGTTCGACTCTGCGTAATTTTTAAAAATATTAATCGTATAGAGATATAGGGTTTGTTTGTATGCGCCTCACCCGCGACCCCGTTTCGGGCCTTTATCGATACGAGATGTACACTAACGATTAACGCTCCTCGAGTGTTTGCGCCGAAAATGCGTCAGTAAGCGAATTTTACCGGGTTCGGTGTTTATCCAAACATTTATTGTCAACTGTAGCACAATTATGTCGTTACGTTCGCGCAAATGATGATGACCGTTTGGCGCAGATGCTAAGCGATTGGCTTCGGCGTCGCAGGTCGTTGGTTCGTTTCCCACCCGGGGCAAATATTTGTACGAAATTTGTATGTAAAACGCCCTTATAACACAAGATATTTATATTAAAATAGGGGCAGCGTTTTTTAAAAAAAAAAAAGAAAATAAAAAAAGAAAACAATATTTTGCAATTATAAGGGATCAGTTTTTTCCCGATTTTATTGGAATCGATCGTAATGAACATCGAACTAATTAATACTTTTATTAAGACGTAGTAAACGGTCAACATTCAATTCTTGATGTTTATAATGTTGACTTTTCTTTACGTGTAACGTGTAATACGTTATTCTTACAAAGTTGGATATTTTTGTACATTCACAATCAATAATTAATAGGTTCAATATATATATAATAAATTTCTTTTCCTAAGTTACATTATTGACTTAACCCATATCATAGTAAGAAGTTATGTTTTCAGATATATTGAAACAAGATTCCAATGGAAAGTGCATTATGATAAGGTATTACACAATAGTTGAAATTTGGAATGCGATCTAATGAGGCTAAATTTACTTGAGTTTTTATGCTTATTTTCATAACCTTATGTAATTTGTATAGTGGTTTCCTTTAGGGTTCTGCAGCTGAATTAGTAATATTATGTATATTTGTATTACAAAAATAAACAATACGACTGCCTACAATCACTTTTGTCACTGTGATTTCCATCAAATACATCATATTAAGTCGGTATAAATATTTAAGAGAAATATACGTTTAATAATAATATTTTACCTATCTATAATATGTATGTATATTTTACATTCTTTATTGCGTCGTATTGTGTGTTGAATCTCTGAAAGTACACAGGAGTAATCTGGTAAAAACTATGGAATCCTGAGTATGAGTATTGATGTATGAGTATTAAAATATGGAATAACACTGGTGATATTTACAAGCAAGCGAGTGGAAGAACTTAAGATATAATGACCTGATGCTATTTGTATGTCTACGCTAGTAGCAATGTTTTTTGATGACCCGTTTGGCGCAGTTGCTAAGCTATTGACTTCAGCGTCGCAGGTCGTAGGTTTGAATCCCACTCGGAACAAATATTTCTATGAACTACATATAATTGTTCCAGATCTGAGCGTTTGTCCGTGTGTAATTTATGTATGTAAAATGCTATTATAATACAAGATATTTCTATCTTAAAATAGGTGCAGCGTCTTTTATTATTTAAAAATAGACGTGTCTACATTTGGTGAAACATGACTGGCCGAAGTATGTATTTATCAGTGTGAACTATTTGTATCTTCTGCTGTTTTTTTTTATGTAGTAGGCTGACAAACGAGCAAGCGGTTCACCTGATGGTAAGCGATTACCGCCGCCCATGGAC
>DWHO01003665.1:0-11783 GCA_018247575.1 Eurytides lysithous rurik | reverse complement strand
ACACAAAGTCATTGCCCTCCGCGGGATTCGAACCCACGACCTCCGTTTTGTAAAGCGCGGGCCTATACCAATAGGCCGCGGAGGCAGTTAGATTTACATAAAACGTCCAGAAAGCTCTTATTGCCAAATTAAAAAAAAAAAATTGTAAAAGGACATTTGTGTGCTGAGGTGTTATACACAGTAAAAGATTTCATTGAAGATAGCACAATTGGGAATTGTATGAATTTGGGAATGATATGATCGCCTCCAGGCTATTTCAAGGTCAGAGTATATTGTAAAAATTATAAACTTAATTAACCAGTTGGCCTGGCAATTAATTAGCATCCAAGTGAATCAAAAATCTAAGATACTACTCTCATTTATCGATTATATACAATACTCTCTTAGATCGATTAAAAATATTATTTTATTAATAATTTTGCACAGAGTGAAAAATTTCGCAGCAATCGGGAATGTGTAATGCAACGAGACATTTTTTGGCACTCCCGGATAGTTTCACGATTGCAATTTTCTTTTCGCGCACACTTTGCATCTTCTCTGAGGCCGTTCTTTGAAGTTAGTAGGTGGGATGTATCTAGGAAAATGTCCCCATTGTTTGGCTTGTAAATGGGACGTTGTATCACCCACAGGTATCCTTCCACAAGATCTATAGTCAGGCATTATCGCACTTTCTAACATTTGTTCCGCAGGTCAAAATCATTGTGAACCAATTCAATTTCGTACAAAAATTTTGACTTTGATAATTTGAAAACGGAAAAAGAAAATAAAACTTTGTATTATCATATGTATAAGTAGAGAAAGTTTTGTATAAGTGGAAAATCTAATACATGACATGATAATTTGATTTTTGATGTGTTTTATTAATATACCGAAAAAATTTAGCATATGGGTATTTAATTATTAATTTAACAAAAATCATCATACTCGAAAACTTCTTTGTCCATATCACAAACAGGAGATTAAAAAAAATGTGTAAAGAGAAAAGCAATAATTTAATAAATAACAAATATAGTTAATTATAATGAATCAAAATTCTTCAGTAAAATCGACATCCATCATATCATCATTCAAATTGCTCAAAATGTCAACATGTGAATTAACTTCATCATTTCTAGTAGATACATTATTAACTGTTGATGCTGCAGTCACAATTTTAACAGGATCAATTATATCTATTGATTTTCCCGAATCCTGATTTAATGTTTCATTTCCCTTTGCATTTGTTTCTTCAACAGATGTCGGATCATTTTCAATTGATTGGGAATTACATTCATTGTTACTTTCTTTATTATTTGTCATTATGCCTTCCATGTTACTTGAAGATTCATTGCTAGTTTCACAAACATTATTAGCTGTGTCTATAACTTGAGGATTACTTTCAGATATATGATCAATTTCACTTGTACCATCATTTTGATAATTTTCTGATTTTTGACATGATTCATTCTTTTCTGCAGACATTCTTTGAGTTCTGTAGTCATTTTCTTCATTTTTGTCAATAACAATACTATCAAAATGACTGTCACACTCTCTTCCTTTGAGTTGCTCTTTTGCATGATTTGAACATACCATTTCATTATCAACATTTGTATGTATGTCCACTGTTATTGCTTCATTTACTGTTATAATACCATCGTCGTCATCAGAACTGTCAATTACGTTTGATCTATTGTGCTTTTTGGTATTAATTATTTTATCTGGATCTATACTACTGTCAATAGCCTTAGTCGATTGTTCAACTTCTGAGATAGCATTGGGAAAACATGCGGAGTTATTTTCAACATCATTTGCTTGAGTGCTATTATTTTTTAACCTAGCAAGACGCCTCTCCTCGGCCAACTTTCGATTTCTCATCATTCTCTCCTTTTGTTCCTCGCTTATTGACGGAGATGATGTTACTTTTGGTGCAGTTATAGATGAGCTAAAACAAACAATTTATATATGTAAATTGGACAACCCCAGTGGCGGTACTACCATACAAGCCAAAATAATTAATTTTTAAATTTGCGTGTTGCGGGAATAATGTGATAATTAAGATTTATAAATTTTACTCCTTAGTAGGGCAAGCCGGGCTTTTGGGCTTGTCTGGTAGTACCGTCACTGCAAAACCCGTAAAGCGCAGATCCTAAGTTATTGATTTTGACATTGCTGGTGGTGGATTCGATTCCCGGCAAATAAAAAAAATATTTAATAAATAAAGTGGTGTAAATTAGTTTGGTAAGGCCAGCAATGTTTTGATATATCTGATTTTGTCTGGAATAGAGGTGATCACTTACTATAAGGTACTGAATAAGGTATTTTTATGTTTCTTACTATAATTAATTTTGTGAAAAAAGTATCATACCTATCCAAAAATGAATTTTCCATTGCAGGTTTTTTTACAGATCCTGGAGCAGGAGTAGATCTAGCCAATTCTATCTGCTGCTGCAGAAGTTTGTCAAACTCATCCTCCTCTTTTTCAATGGGTATATTTTCCTCATCACTGGAGTCCTTCTGGACTACAGTCTCTTCAGAAACAAACTGATCGGATCTGATTTTGTGCAAGTGGACCTGCAAAATATGATACCTTCCTCTCTCACTCTTTTCCCAGCCTCTGCCTTAATCTGCCTGCCTCCTTTCCTCCCCACTTCCGCTCGCTTTTTCGTCCTACCTCCCACTCACTCCACCCCCTTCTTTTTTTTAAAAATCTCGCTCCCTTAAAGGCTGGTAACACATGTCCATGGGCCGCAGTGATCGCTTATCATAAAGCTACCCGCTTGGTTGTTTGTCATTGGCAGTAATTGTTTGTTATTAACCATCAATTAATTATTCTAGAAATAACAAACAAACTTTTCTAATTACACAACCACAAAGTATTGTGGCATTGTTTGACACCAATGGGCCAGTCAGAGTAATTGTAAAGAGTACAACATGATATCTTCAAGACGAAACTTATCACCTACAATTATATGAAGAACTGACTAATCATATCAAATGAATAAAAAAGTATTAAATTACCATAACAGGCCTCTTTTTGCCCAATGTTTCAATTTTCTTTAGACAGTCTTCAAACTGAAATTTAGGATAGAGTCTATAAGCCCAATGTTCTAACTTCTTTAATACTAAATCTAGGTCTTCTTTTTCGTGACCTTTACCTGAAATAAGAAAAAAATCGGTAGTTTAGTAACAAGTGCAAGTATTATAAACAAAAAAATCTATAAATTTCAATACATAGCACAGTTAACGTCTAACAATAATAATCAGATAGAAAACCTTACTATATTATATATATATATATAAAGAAAACTAAAATGAATCCTTAAAAATCAATATTTAATATGTAATACAAAGAACTTCACAATAAATTAACCTCTAAATTTGAAATCTTTGAAATGATCCGGAATAACTTGTATTCCTCTTGGTCCTGTTAGCCGTGCAGGGTTTAAAATAAATCGTGGATTTCTGACAGCACGTTTTGTTTTGGTGGTGGATGGATCAACACATTTTTTCTCCTCCTCTGTAAATTGTTTTAGTTTTTTAAATAAAGTCGACACAAAATATTTATTAAATATTGTCTTTATCCAACAATTATAAATTTACCTGCTTCATCTTCTTTTTCACTATTATCATCACTATCAGAACGTTGGAGTTTCTCATCGTACTCATCCCCTTCGATAATGCGTTCTAGTTCTCTGGCCTCGTCAGCCTCATCTCGTAAAAATATGTCTTCGAGAAGCGACATGTTATAAATACACGAATTAACTAACTTTGTACGAACATATAAAGTAAATAAAAATTAAATAAAATCTAAATAAAACAATAACATCAACAGTTGACACAATGACAGATATTAAAATTTGGCGGGAACTCCGCGTTGGCTGACCATTCCTTTATATGAATGCTCTGTAAGCTACTTCAAGTGATTTAAAATAAATTATTCCCTCTCATTACTGGCATGTCTTATTAGATACGCAATGCTGATTTTCATCAAGACCTAAAAGTCGTGGGGATTTTTTCTACATATTTAAAAAAAAAATTAAAAACTATTCTTAATTGGCAAAAACTTTTAGTATTTACTCTTCACTTTCTCGGGTTGTGCATTAGAAATTTCGACGCCTTATATGCGTATTAAGCAACCCCGATGACGCATTAATTTGCCCAAAATGTTATTTGTATGTGCAACTCGCGCCCTCTCAAGGGCACGCAAACGAAAATGAAGAGCTGTTTCCGCTCTAGGGCGTTAGTGTAGGTACCACAAGGTACCATTTGCACGATCTCGCGTCACAACAGCTTGACCAAAAAACACACACTCTCAATTCTCAGCCTATACACTATTTCGTCGTTTGTTTAGTTGCATTTAAATAAATTATGTCGTACAAAACGACACGTATTTTTTTTACCAAGTACTGAACTATTGAGATTTAATCTGATGTGCGATCATATTTCTAAGGGGACCATTAGTCGTCTATATTGCGTCAAATCTGGTCGTACAACTGCACAGGAGCGGAAAGCGCCTCCGTATTGCCGTTGTGCTCCAGCTATATGGCATCCCCTTAGTTCGCTGAGCTAACGGCGTTCTACTACACAAACACAAATTTTATAATGATAAATTAAATATTGGAAAATGGTGGATTTGGGAATGATATCTGTTTTTATCGATTATTTTACTTTTCAGCAATTATTGTAGTTAAACCCATGAATCGTCCAATACTCATGTTTTTACTTCAATATCGATTTTTTTCACCGGTCTTAGCTTATTTTGCTTATTGATGACATATGTTCAAATCGGGGTTCGTTTTTATGTTTAATCATATTATTTGTTATCACTACACTTATTGTTACCATGAACTGTTTACCATAAAAGATATGGTATAAGTTAGTAGAAAAAGTTGCAAAACTTTATAGACTTTTAATAAAAGAAGAATATCTTTTACTAAAGATTCTCGGAAAGTAATATCGCTGACAACTGATTTCAAAAGGTGGTTTCTCACCAAAATTGCACTGTAGTTTAATGAAAGCAAAATCACGAATTCGTAATCTTTTATTATAAGAAAAATCTTACACAAATGGTAGCCAAATCTTTTTATATAACATACATGTTTTATTTATCATTTAATCAAATGACTAAGAATCGACAAAACTTCAAATAACCCTAAAGACTAAAGGGGGCAAAAGATGATAAAGACCAAATTTTTTTTATTTTATTATCTATCGATAGTATGAGTTCTTTATTTTGTTGCATTCTAATTCTTATTCGTTTGATGTTAGTTTTTCTTAATATTCTGATGATCCTGAAAATTGCATACGGCTAAAATTTTGATTTGATTTAACAAGAAATATCATAAATGTAAATATATGAATATTAGACAACAGTCTAAACATTTCACTTCTTTAATTTTTGCAATCATGTACTGTTAATATAATAGTAAGAAATTTATGCAATCATAAAATTGGCATTCGCACTGGCCATTCTTAAATCGTAACGCTGTCGGTCATGGTACACCACTAGGAAGTCACGTGACCAGCTTGCGTTTGAGAGCGCATTCACAGGTATGGAAATACTAAATTTTATTAGAAATCGCGCTGTATTTCGGAAAATACGCTAGTTTTAAGGTAAAAAATTAAGTTGAAATTTTATTGTGTGATAATGTGTTGTTAAATAAGATGTGAAATTGTGCCGTTTTCGATTATTTCATCAACAAAGACTGTCATTTTGATACCAAGAAAGGTGCTTCAAGAATGGCGTCCCCCACATGTGCCGATCGCCTATTGAATTTCGTCTCTGTTGGACATTTAAGAAATTGATGACGTGAGCTCCCGTTGCGGTGCAGATGTGCATATAAATCGATCTCGTTGGTGTTTTTGTGGAAAATTTCGCATATTGCGCTTTCATATTGGCTTTGCCTCGCGGCCTATTCAGTTATGAATCATTGTTCTGATTTCTGCTAAAAGTATCGTAAATTCTTACCTTATTCTGCATTTCGGACAAATGTGCCGCGGAATGTGAAATATTTGGCGGTTAAGTTTTACAATCGAGACTAATTACTCCATGTTCCGGTACTTTGTTTTGTTTACCAATTTACCGCTGAAACAACGCCTTAGCGTTTCCGACATTAATTGTTGTGTGTAATAGTATTTGTTTTCTTAATGATAGGTATAATCTCAATATCCGCTTACCTCCGGTGAGTTAACTCTTATAAAATTACTTACATTGGTCAGTTTTATTACTTGCTATTAGACAGGTTTTAGATATGATTTATAACGAACTTTTTGTAGGCAGGTTAGCAAAATATATACTTTAGTTCAATATGAGTAATCGGTTTTGTCTTTTAATGTTACATTTATATAAATTGGAGATCTTGGTTAGTTCAAAAACACATTTTATGTTTTATTTGAAATGAGATTCCATGTAGAACAAAAATACCTTAATTTCATCTTACTGATTACTCCTTTAATTTTTTTACTTAGCAGGCATTTTATTTACACTTTCTGAATTCTTCAAATTGTCTTCACTTTGTACATATTTTCCACTGGCTTATTTTACAATAGAAAATTAACTCTGAGTGTTATAAAATTTGAACAGGTATATAACATAGCATCTTGTATAATCTTTGTAAATCAAACAGTAATTTTTATAATCAAAAGTACTCCAACTGATAATCCAAGTTGTTGTTGTATATAACTTTATATATTTTAAACTATTATATTAATAAATAATAAAATATAATAAATATAATACGTAATAAAATGAATTATTAAATAAAGGATTATTGGATTGGTATAAAAAAAAATAGAAGCCTTTGAATGACAATGGACTTGATCTTTCATAGACACAATACCATGGTACTTAGTAAACATTACATAAGATTAATCAGACAGTGGTATGCTTTGTGAGTTTAAATTTAATCTTTTGTTATTGAATGTTTAGACTTTACTTTCTAAGAAATGTTTTGGTAATATCTGTATTAAAAACATTTAAGAGGGAAAATTTGAAAGCACCATTTCCTCCACCAGGCTTCCTTTTATTTCATTAAAGAAATTGATTGATGTAATGTGGTACTAAATCAATAAATAGAGAATAAATCAATAAATATTATTATGGCTTATACTACATGCTATTTTCTCATTATATTATAAATATCAACAGTAACACAGTTTTGTTTTCACAGTCCACAGTTATTGTTTATATTTTCAAATTTGATTCTCATCCAAGAATATGAAATCAAATGTGTGGTAATCAAACTCCCCACTTTTGGCTTTGCAGTTGAGGCAATTACCACTACCTCAACAGACCAGTCAAATAATACAATATATTTGTATTTTTTTTTTAAAAAGCCCATGATTTAAGAAGTATTGTGTTCTTGAACTGTTGCCATATTAATTTTTTTATTTAATAATCCTATTATATTACAATAATATAGATTGTTGTTCAATTTCAAGGTCATTTATATTAAGAGATTATGTTATATAATAATTAGTCTCGCTTCATAGATTGTCGATAATTTTTTTACTGGATGTTTATGTTGGAGCACTATAATATGAATTTGATTATTGCATCAATCACTGTCACCCGATTAAACTGATTTATAACCATTATTTTTTAAATTTATCCATGTTTTAGATCAATTTCATGTTATTTGCCTAAAACTCATGTTTTATTAACTTCATACTTATTTTTTTATTTTATCTGCTAACTTAATATGCTCTCAACTATTATGAGGATGTGATCACAATTTACTTGTAACAAACCTTTATATAACATTGACTTAAATTATGGTTTGTTTTATATTGTTGCCCCCAACTAATAAATCCGTAATCAGAAAAATCAAATTTTGAGGAGAAGCAAAAACCGTTTTTCTTAAATAACTTTGAATATATTCAATCAACAAGGGTTGTTTATATCCTTCATCAAAGCTAATTTTTTTGGCATCCATGTATTTAATTTCTGTTTATTTATTTTGGAAGTGATCTGCTTTAGAAAAGAAGTATTTACTGAAATTAGACTTAGTTTTTTTGAAAATTATATAATAATATTTTACAGTTTGAGATTATTTCAATTATTTTCACAAAATTGTAATATAATATTACTCATGGACAATACCAGTTTTAAAACTTCCCTACTTAAATGTTGGCAACGCATTTGCATGTTCTATAATGTTGCAAATGTCCATGGGCGGCGGTGATCGCTTACCAACAGTCGAGCCGCTTGCTCGTTTGTCATCCAACCCCATAAAAAAGTCATGGAATAAACAAGCAAAAAAATATCCACAGTTTACACTAGGAAAAATTGAAACGGAAAACCCCCGTAATAGCGCAATACGGAATTATCCGATTGGGGCAATGATATGACCTCTTTTAATGATAAATCGAAAAAATATATAAGCCCATCTGTAACCCACAGATATTTAAACCTATATCTTTTAAAATCCAAGACCAATCTCTGCTAAAACATCATAAATTTTATTAATTACTAAGTAATTAATTTTTGTGATAATGATTCCTATGAACTCTTTGGTTGGCTTTTCCTTTTCAATGGAGTTTTTTTGCCTAATGTTGTATCATTAAATCATAGTTCTTTGAACCAATAAAGCATATAGGCAAGCAATTTGGCTATTAATCCTTTTGCAATCAGTATGATAATGAATTGTTGTTGATGTTTTGTCAATATCGTAATGTGTTATCTGAGAAGTGTGTCTGATTGCAGTGAATGCTTTAGCTATTTTCGTTATCAGCAATATGTAAACAGTATTTTTTGTTTGTATGATTTTGTCAATTTTCTCGAGTGTCATTGACTTGTTCTGAATTCCACCAATGGCATAGACTTGCTAAATTTGGTCTTGCCTGTGCTTGTGCTTGCATAGATAGTGATTAAGAGTCATTCAGTTCTATTATGAAAAATTATTTTAACATTTTATGTTAAATTATGTAATTTTGTTTGACATATTTTAACTCGAAATTATTGATTTCCCTTGTTGAAACTATCATATTTATAGTGATATTTTAAATATCAAACTTGCATAATGTCACGAAAGGCATTCTCACAGCAACTCACAGACTATACAAAGTGCAATAATCTCTGCACAATGCAAAAGGAGTCGGAACATCTTAACTCTATAATAGGCCCTTTCAATTGTAAATGATTAGGTCATTTCACTGCTATGCATTTTGTGATTGTACTGGGAATGAATGTCATTGGACCCTAGAAGGGCCTAGCTAAAGGGCTTGGTATAAATATTTTTTCATAATATACATTATGTCCAGTATCTGTTAGTAGTAGTATGCTTTATAGCATCTATGATTCAAATTAACTTGTAGAAAAAAAATAGCATCATACATAAGCCATTTCTACTTCGTTACTCTGAAGGTCTTTTATATAACAAGGTCTTCGCATATTTGCCAAAATTGACCAAGGAGACTTTCTTGAGAGTCCTCTTTAGTAATTAAATAATATAGTTTTTTGACTGACATTTATGATTTGACAAATAAAGTGGTTGACATTAGTAGTATAAACGTAAACAATTAACAAGTTAGCTTATCTAATTTAATATAAATTTTATGAATAACATAAAAAAATAATGTCCACAAAACTATGCCAAATTTCATTCTCCTCTGCGAGCGCAATAGACTGAAAAAGGGGTCCAAAGTTTTCTCTTCACGTTTTAATATATAGATAAATACTGTGCCTGTATGATGCTAGTAAATAAGCGCACGAGATGTTTATTTGCCTAATGAGTGTTGGAATAGGTCCAGGGGTATCATGAATATTGAAACAATCAAATGTTATACTGTTAATGAATAATTGTTTTATTATAGTAGACACTAAGATTTCGGGTGACTGACAGCCATCAGTTCATTGTTTTCGAGGTGTTGTGAATGTTTAACTGCGCCATTAAGGGTGATGAGGGAAAAGATTCAGCTGTTAAGTGATAACCCTCTCCCGCCCATGGTTCCTTGCTGTGTAAACTTTGAGATCAGATTGTGATTATCTCATTAGTTGGACGAAAGCCTTCGAGGAATTTTCTATTCAGGCGACTAAAACTTATGACAATATAACCCAGTGGTGAACTGGTAAAACTTTGACAATAGAGCGTAGTGCGTAGTTTGTGTCGTCTATTCGTCAACGTTTTGTGAATATCTAGTCGTTTTATGGGACTTGATGAAGAAACAACTCTGCGCTCGACATCCAAAGATGATATATGTATAGGCCCAATAGTTTCTCTGGAATATTCCACTTGTAACTGGGACACAATTATCGTTACATATTTTAAATATGCGGACGAATATCTGACTGATGAAAATTTATCATCTGAAGAGTTCGTTTGTCACCTAGCTTGAGAACATCGATGACAACCACCTTATATAGATTGAATTATGCAGTGTTTGTACATTTATATATTGCGGTGAAATTTATGCGGGCTGTTGTAAATCGAAAAGCGGCGACCCCCTCATCTCAATGGCAGCGTCGCGTCTGCGACCTTGAGGGTCAAAGCTACGTACAAAAGTACGTACGTAGTTACGCGCGCGTCAAGTTCAACGTACTCTTGTTGATTTTTTCTTTTTGAGTTATCTTGTCTGTTTTGTGGTAACGGAATATGTGTTTTTTTTAGTCACTAGTGGCTTAATATTCGTCTCGGTTACAAAAATTGGAAAAAGTTTATGACTAAAGAATGTGGTGGGCTCTCAATTAAACGTAAATTGTAAAAAGAAGTTTGTGTGCTAAGGTTGTTATACATTAATTGGGAATAATGTGTTCGCCTCCAGGCTATTTCGAGATTAGAGAAAATTATAAATATTGACAATATTTATAATTATATTATAAATATTGTCAATACTTGTATTTTTAATTAACTAACTAAGAGAGTTAGTCCCGCTGAGTTTCTTTCGCCTGTTCCCAGAACTGATTCTTTTTCCGAGCAGGTAGTAGAATTAGTAGACGGTATAATTTATGATAGTGATTGATGAAATGATTGTAAACCAATCCAAATTTGAGTAAAGTATTTGGACTTTATTAGGGAAGCCGTTGTAGCCTAAAAAGCTTGGTTGAGCTTAACGCGTGACTTTTCGAAGGTTGTTTTTGTTCTTTAAGAGTTGTCCATTTTATCACTATTGAAATATCGGTTTTTTCGACCTTTCGCAGGCTGTTGCTGCATATCTTATATTAACGTCGATACTAATCGGTTAAATAACACCCCTTAGTTAATGATTTCCTCTTTTTAATGATCATCATGACCGACCCTTCTTAATCAACCGGATGTAGACCTCTCCAAGAGCACTCCGCTGAAAAAAACTCACCACCTACCGACTGCCAGGCACTTCTTATGTCGTCACTCCACCTGACTCCCGGAGCCAGTTAAAGTTGTTGCCTAAATGTCAGACCAACATACCTTTGCCTAAATGACAGAATGCCATTTGTAAGGCAACAGATGTTACTAGCAAACTGCCATCTCTGGTTGCAAAGAACTATTTCGTCGATGCTAAGCAAGCAGAAGTTGGGGTCCGGACCCTTTACTTCCCCCTTATATAACCCCATGCTTGTATCCCGTTGTACGTGTAACCCGTGTTAGCATTAAAAGAAATCGGACGAAAAAAATATCTCAATTTTTAATTAAATGATGTAATATATCAATTTAGGTTTAATGGACGCATGTAAGCCGTTTCAAGTTATAAATAAATTCCAATCTACAATAAAATTATAGAATGGAATTTGTTTATCTGTCAATAAGATGATAACATATTATTTATCCGAAAAAAATTCAATACTTTCTTGAAACTCAGTGACAGACACGCGGTAAATACTAGAAATA
>DWHO01003664.1:0-11783 GCA_018247575.1 Eurytides lysithous rurik | reverse complement strand
TTAGAGATGCAGAAACGCTTTTGTCATTTAAAAAACAGGTCAAAGATCACTATCTATCTCTAAACTAATCGTTTACATAGATTTATCGAATTTATGTATTTATATATTATACTACTTTTATATTTTATACTTTTTTTATATTTTATACTTTTACAATTGAATATAAAATATGTAAATACATATTTTATATTCAATGTGAGTGAAACATTTGTCAACTGTTTACAAAGTGACTTAGTGACCATTGAGTCTTCAACCACTAACACAAAATTGGATAATCCATTTAACACTCTCCCGCTGCCACTTGTCTCTAAAGGATGCGACTCCTCGGTATAATGTTCATCGATTCGTATATCAACCGTTACCGGTTTGACTGCTAATAATAATTATTAATATTGATAGATCTACAATTCGTCACTGCACTAATAATATTTTACAAGATGTATAATTAGTTTAAGATAATACCTGCCTCTGCTATGCTACTATCCTTTTTCTTACTTTTTTAATATTTTCAACGAACCGTTTCATAAATAAAGGTCTTTGTTTGCATGAAAGTAACTTTTTGTTGTTCATCCACTTAGTCTTTTCTTTAATTGGCAATTACAAAGTTTGATCCCTTACAAGAGAGGGCTACGCTATTATAAATAGCCTCACTCTTGCTGCAAAACAACTTTGCTAGTAAATTTCATTTGAATACAGCAATTAACGCTTTGTTTTATTTCGCTTCCATTCATTACTGAGGCACAAATGGAAACAGATCAAAAAGCAATATCGTTTCAAAGTGACTAGCATTCTTGACTGAGTTTGTCAAAGGTAGCATACCATTCAAAATCAACAAACTGCTACTAATTAAAAATCTGATAAATTATATATATAAACTCATCATAAATTTGGTTTACATTTTAAACACACAATTCGTTAAAATGGCAAAATTATTGCACATGTATTCGGACCGCAAACTTTGTTTTACCGCTAAATGTTATATCTATACACTTTTCGCTGACGAGCACTTCAAATTACTCTATTTCGAAACAAATAGTTCCAACAAATTTTCAAACTTGGTCTTAAAATTAATAACAAGTTAGTATTTGGAACACGATCACGGATATTGTGGATAGAACAATTTGTTTCAAAGTCCTGATTTCCGCACTGTGTAGTTTATTTATTATTTTCGTTTTGCCTGAAACTAGTTTTTCATTATCATTTTTTTTTTCAATTTCGTATCTCTGTTTTACAAAATATATTGTATTTAAAACACGTATAAAACGTTATACTTAAAACGCTTTTGAATTTCGAACTTCATTCCTTCCATTAGATTAATATAGATAAAATAAAAGGCCGATCGAACCCCTACAATAATTTAGTTTAAAAAAGGCATGTTATTTATTTTAATATATTACAATATATTTAATATATACTAGAACTTGAACTATTAAAATTGCAGAAAATGAAAGAGTATTTACGAGATCGGCCAAGTGCGCAGGATATTTTTTAATTTTTTACTCTCATAGCCCGACGGAACGGATAACGACCGGAGAGATAAGGCGCAGAGGCGGTGACATTAAACCGACCTCTTAATAACGACTTCTTCAAGACACCTAGCGGTGGCTATATATGTTCCAGTTTCTTATATTAAGATCGTCGACACCAAGCCGGGACCGACTTTTTATATGCCCATCCGACGCATGGATCATCTTACTTTTCAGGCAATTGGGTGATCAACCCGTAATGCCCTTTTTTTTACGTGGGAAAAATTCTTTATGGATCCCCCGCTGCCAAAAGGTGGGGCGGCAGGGGTATGTGGGAGTCCCGAGCAGAGCGGGTACCCACTAAAAAACCCACGTTGCTCCTTTCATGGTACCACGATCCGGGGACACGGGAACACGAAAACGCAATCTGCCGCGACCCCAGCACGACTTTTGCCTTCTAAGGCCACCTCTCCATAGGTGCTAGAGCACCCGATCCGGCCAAGTGATGTTGTGCCGGTGCAATTAACACAGCATCCCACCCGCACCCTATATTCGGCAGGCACCCCCATTCCTGCCGCTCGGGGACTCGCTATCAGGGGGAAGGTGGCGCGCATGGGCCAGCCTCCTGCGCCCTGGTCTTCGGCGGTGTATATCCAAGGTGGCAGTAGCCTCCCTTGATCTCTCCGCAGCCTCCTTCCGGGTGATTATATCGTAGAAAAATACGAGGACAGCAACCCACGCTCTCTCGCTGTCAACCATAGCTTGAACCACGGCTGGAAGCGAGAGGTCGTGCCCCACGATAGCGCATAGCTCTCGGTGCTGCTCCGTCCAGGCTGGGCACTCCTCCAGCGCATGTTGGCATTCCGCTGTGGACTCCCTCCCCGCCACACGAAACAGATACCTCCCGAAACAACCGTGTCCCGAGAGGATCTGCGTCGTGCGGTAGGTAAAGCTGCCATGTCGCCTATCTAGCCACCACCTGAGGACTGGACGTATGGCCTCTACGGTTCTTAGGCAAGCACTGGGGTGCTCCAGCCTCTGCTCCCACACAACCCGTAATGCCCAATCCAACTAAGAAACAACAACACAAAGTCAATGCCCTCCACGGGTTTCGAACCCACAACCACCGTTTTGTAAAGCGCGGTCCTACACCACTAGGCCACGGAGGCAGTTTGTTTTGTATGTGCCAAGAATGCGAGAAAACTTTAAATTTTAAATTCACCGAGATATAAGAGAGCGATAAAGGTTGGAAACAGTACACTGAACGATCATATTGTGCGGCAACAGGAGAAAGCTCAAATACAGTAAGCAACTTTGTCTTTGGGTTTGACAACTGCTGCTGGGAAAATGAGCAAGCTTAATAATTGATTGATAGGAAACTTGCACAAAGACTTATGTTTAAGACATATTATAAACTTTGTCCCAGTGGTCGACGACATAATCGTCGTGTATAATAAATTTGTTATTAGCTATGATTGCGATCAAGCTGGACATTTGTATGTGATAATAGAGTAGAATAGATTTTTTTCTATGGAGTAGGCTGACAAACGAGCAGGCGGCTCGCAACTTGCAAATGCGTTGCCAGCCTTTAAGTGGAAATAGGTGAAGTTGAAAGAGGCCTTAAGGTGGAAAGAGGTGAAGTTGAAGTAAACTTGAAAGAGGGAGGGATAAGGAGTGAGAGGAAGGGGTTGTGGACCACCGACCACCTCACTCACCGGATAAAACGCATAAGCAAAAACACTTCCATTTTACCCCGATTTTTTGTGAAGTCGTGGTACTTATCCGGTTCGAGCCGGCCATTCAGCAGCTGGAACAACTGCGTTGCTCTACCACCGTTGAAAGACTAGTTTGCCGAGAAGTCGTTTAGACGGTGGGAGAGTCACGCAGCCGCTCGACTGCTGCTGAATGGGCTGGTTCGAATCGGATAAGTACCACGACCTCGAAAAAAACTGGCATGAAGTGGAAGTGTTTGTACTTCTGCGTTTTCGTTTCCTCGTTTCTTCTCCACACCCTCTTCCTTTTCCCGCCTCCCCCTCCTATTTCCTGCCTGTTCCTTCAAAAAATTCCAACCTAAAAGTCGGCAACGCATTTGCGTTTGACGTTACAAAAGTCCATGGACAGCGGTTATCACTATCCATCAGGGAAGCTGTTTGCTCGTTTGCCCGCCGATGGTGCACATTAAAAAGTCCGTATGTCATATACGGCAACGGGATTAAGATTTGAATGCAATTTCTGACTTCGTTTTACTAGGTGACAACAGAATTGTCGTGGATACAAATTGAGTCACTTTTCTTTTGCGATCCTTGAATACGCAATTGACGACGTGTTTATTACACAGTAAAAACTACAATCGCATCAAGCGGTCATATACGGCAGGGGAAGAAAAAAATAAATACAATTTTCACCTCTGTTTTAGTCATTGACAACAGACTTATCGATTGTAATAAATGCGTAGTTCTGCGTTTTGCTTGAGTCTTGCTACCTATTTGAATTATAAAGACTGACACGTGACATCAATATATAATTAGCACCCATTTGTCATAAGCGGCAGCGGTTGACAGAGTTTAATGCAATTTCCAACTTTGTCTCAGTTGTTAACTACAGAATTGTCCTGTATAATAAATGAGTCAATTTGTCGCAGTCGATGACGACAAAATTGCAGAGTGTAGGTAAAAAATCTCTTGTTACTTTTAATGGGCATTAGCAAGTGGAGTTATGGAATACAATGTGAGTTTCATAGGAATTCATTTTCACAGAAGTTTCGTTTGTAGTGAGTGATAACAGTACAATCAGTGGCTTCATAATTCCCGTTTTCATAAGCGGAAGCGGTATGACCTATTCTGTGAAATGTGTCGCAGATATTAACAGCAGAAAAATTTATTGTTGTGTTATAGAAAAATTTTATTGTATTACGACATGAATTTAAAAAGCTAGAAATTTTGAATAAAATTTAATCGAGAACTTATTTGATTACGGCTCGGTAATCATTGCTAAAATATTGTACGTGGCGTGTTTATACGAAAACGACAACGACAACAATACTAGTTGTTTTAAAATGTCTTCTGGTGAGATATATTTATTTTTTTATACCAATTTTAATATTTTATTTTTAACCGTGTTTTTTTTTATCCGAGTTATCCCACCCTCGCATTTCAAACGGCTGTTCTTGAATTCTTAAAGCTGATTGCAAATGCTCAGAAAATTATAACATCGCATCGTACTACTACTTCCACCATGAAGAAGCGGACAGCCTTCGCAGCAAATTGACTAACGAACACCTTTTCTCACTAATAAAAATATCTCCGTCTCAGTTTGGACCCGCTCACTGCGTTATCATGGTCAAAAATAGTTTCGTGTCTCACATACGCCAACCATAATATGGCTATCAACTTCAATAATATGAATTGTGAGCTGTTTTTATAAAATAGATACCCATCGTGTAATAAATACTAATAACATAATACCATTAGCCCCCCGTGCAACATATTTTTTGTTTCCTGGCCTCACGTTGAAAAAGTATGTTCACGAATGCCTCAGGGTCTATAGACAAATTTAAAATCAAGTAATATAAATCACTTCTTACACATAAAAAGAAAAAAATATTCTTTAATATCAATATAGCCGTTCATGAGAACATCCTGGTTGGTAAATAGAAAGTAACTAGGTACTGTACGCTCGACATCCCGTTCTGAGAGATTTCAAGTTTCAATTACTTTGAATTCTCGAATGCCATCTGCAGTTTCTAACTGAAATGAATAGCTGTCTTCCATGATAGAACAATATTTTACATTTTAAGCGGTGCTTGTTTTAATTATTAAATGTTTTAAGAAAATTTTGTTTAAGAATTTAATATAGGTTTATAACAGTTGGTTTTACGTTATATCCAGTTTCACGTTATCAATTGCCTCCGTGGCCTAGTGGTATAGGCCTGGTCACACATGGCCAAGCTAAGAGGAACCAAAACACAGCCGGCCCATGGTGTAGGGCTGGTAAGAGGGAGCGGTCCGAGTGGGCTCTATGAGTCCACTTTGGATGCGCCTTGGAGAAGACTGCGGGGGACGGGCTGTCTATCCTCTATGGCCAAAAGGGAGTTGCGGGGGAAGAGAACTGTCGGTATTGCGTAGGCCGCTTTTCCTGTCCTTCGCGACTGAGCGCGATCGTACCGCTGATGCAGCGTGGGGGGGCCGCAGGGAGAGAGGTATTGGTATTATGACATTCTCCCTACCTTCCGTGAATGAAAAGTGGTGAGTGATAGAGTCCATTACCAGGTTCACAGCTGTGATATGGGAGGCCTGTCGCTTTTGAGTACAGGCTCAGATCCGTTGGCAATCTCAAAGGAAGTCGAGTAGGAAGGCGCGTTACATGTTTCAACACGCCCTGCCTTTAAAGAGGGGGATAAGGGATATCTGAGGAGGGACTGCTAAGGTTGCCAGAGCTAGCGGGGCCTCGAAAGTGTGCATAGGCGTTCCCATTACCTTGCCTATCTATATATATATTTACATATATATATGTGTGTGTGTATTTGTGTGTGTATGTGTGTGTATATACACACACATATATGTATATATAAGTTATTAGGACGTTTTACGTACATAAATTTCACGTGGACAGATGCCCAAATCCAAACAATTATCAATAGTTTGTACACATATTCGCTCCGGATGAGAGTCGAACCCGCGAGGCCGAAGATAATAGCTTAGCATCTGCACCAAATGGTTATCGAAAAATGTCAGTTAAATCACGATATCTATTTTCAACTTTTTTTAATATTCTTTTAGTGCTCAGCTCGCCGTCGAGCTGTGTCTGATCGACTTTCGGATAAGGTCATTCAAAGTCAAAGTCAAAAGTTCTTCATTCCCAACAATCACTTTTTGACGTCTAATGATTCTACTACCTGTTCGGAAAAAATTCGATCATATCATTCCCACGGTGTGATAGCACACCGTGGTTCGATAAAATTATTTAATGTATACCCTCTAGCACACAAACTTCTGGACGTTTTCTGGAATCCTTTTGTAAAAACGTATACATTGCAGTGGCGGTACTACCATACAAGCCCTACTGAGGAACAAAATTTATAAACCTTAATTAGCACATAATTGCCGAATATTTTTTTTAGTAGTAGTAGTAGTTTTTGTTAGTAGGGCCAGCCGGGATTTTGGGCTTGTATGGTAGTACTGCCACTGATACATTGTCCATAAAAAGACTAACTGAATCGTTGTAAACAAACTTATTTTTGTTGCTAGTGCTAATGTTACTAGAATGCTGCTAGTGGAATCATTAATGTTTTTGTGAACGTACATAACATTTTCATACACGTATTGAGAGGCGACAATAAATATGTTTATAGTCTTAAATTTTTCTCTTAATGACACTCTGGCAGTACGATAATTGTATTTATAACAGCTGCATTACCCCACAGTAGTATGCCGTAAGACATAATACTATTCAAATAGCTAAAATAAATTATGCGAGCTGTTTCTTTTACAAGTTCGATTTCACAGATGGGCGTCGATGGCCGCTTACCACCAAATCAGTTGCTTGCCCGTTATTTTTTTTTATATTATAGGACATCTCACACATTGCCATCTGAATCTGATCCCAAACTAGGCAGAGCCTGTACATACTTATGTATTTTTTAAAAATAATACAAATATAGATAATAAACACCCAGACAGGGAACAAATACCTATGCTCATCGCACAAATATTTTGTCCCGGGTGGGAATCGAACCCACGACCTTTGGCTTTGCAGTCAGGCGCACTAACCAATACTCTAACGGGTCAGTTTGCCTTATGATTCTTAAAAAATAGGAATAATTTTATAGTAATTTATTAAGTATTAGTAGTAGTAAGTAATCGGCATTCCGTGTTACGTACTAATTATAAATGACTCATTACAGTAATAAATTCTTAGAGCAGTGTTCGTATTACACGCAACCACAGAAATAGTTTCACAAACATTTTATAAAATTCAACATATAACGACTTTTGCGATGAACGCTAATACTTTCCAATATTTGCAAATAAAAATGTTTACATTTATATTTCACTCAAAAAATTTTAGAAGCTAAATTGAAATATCGTGTTTATTTAAAAATGTAACTGCGTCAGTACTGTTTTTGCCGTTATGTTTTTTTACGTTAAAAATGTTATCTGAAATTTTGCAGTACTGCAATAAAATAGCACAAATGGTTGTAAGAGCTCTTCTTGATACCTGAACACTACGCCAACTCTATTTCTGGTATGCTCACCGTACTATAATCAATCACCTCACCACACTATTATTTCAACAATTAGGTTGGCTTAGTATACATTTGTGGTATCGTTCTAATGCAATCAACTATAATCAGATATGTTACTAAGATACTTCTAAAAATCTGTATAATAAATGAAATAAAAAAGGGAGGCTATTAAGAAAGAAGTAACTGCACTTCCGTAGCTATCGTGTAAGAAAATAGTAGAATGAAAAAAAAACACATAAAACAGAATACAGCAACTGCTCACATATAAATTACACACAATAAGAGAATTTGCATCATTTCACATAAATATTTTCGAATGAGAGATGATTAGCGTGTTAGAACCGCATAACCAATCCGATACCAAACCAGACTACTGCTATACTAAATAACAGAACCTATACATTGGTAAAATTGTTTAATAAATTTTGTAATACGTATCAAAAACTATAAACGAAGTGCTGCTGAAAGCTCTTTTATAACTTCTGCGAAAGTACAGTAATTAAGTGTTGGAAAAGTTTTAATCTCTGAGTATCGTTATATAAAAGATCGTTGTTAATTTCGACCTACTGAAAATTGTGAAGATAAAAGTTATAGTAAGTCTTAATAACATATATGGTCCTATGTTTTTTTTAATAAACACTAGTAAGTGGCGACTGGTAAGTAGTAATCGTGATACAATCTTTGGTGATAAGCACACTAATTAACTAAAAGCATATTCACTTCCGCCTAGAAGACACTTATGGTGCACTCGGATGGAAAATCTGACGACGGGAAATTATTCCACTGCTTTACGTATTTTACTGTGTTCTAAATTCAACATAAAACGGCAACGTTTTATCAAAAGAAATTTGCTGTTCGCTTTTATATCTATAATGTTATTTTAGGATTAATATCCTTGGCCTAATGGCCACTTGAAGATTCCAATTACAGAACAAATAGTTAATTAATTTTAATGTTAATATCGATTTTGAATTTTGAACATACGCGCAAAATATGTCATGTGAAACAAATTGTGTAAAAGTTACCAATTTCCTGTTTTTATTTATTTATTTTCAATAATTCGTATAATTAAAATCTTCTTTATTAATTAAATTGTGGCAGAAAGCTACTAAGTTTTTTTTTTAATATATATTTTTTTAATTTTGAATGCAGTGCATTTTCCTTGCGTATTTAATGAAATTTAAAAGTAACTCTAATATATTTTATTATACATATATTATTATTCGATGGTTAAAATAATGAAATGAAATCACACCTGAGAGGTACATGTCTAGTAGTGTATGAATATATAAGTAAATGGTAACGGTTATACGTAAGGTACAAATTTACCTCTATGTATTGTATTATTTTCGGAATCTCTATTATACTAAATGAACATATCATACTTGTACCTAACTATCTCATCATCAAGCAATTTGACTTGTTACAGATACAATGAAATACAGTATAAATGAAATAGCTTTATACTGACAAGTAATTATCTTTGTTAAATTTCCATTTCTAGTACAACGTTGCCCCAGGTCGTTAATAATAATTAAATAAAGAAAAATATAAGATAAAGATATGATAAAAAAGTGTACTTAGCTAATTTCCCTAGGGTGAATAATATGAATATTGTACGAGTCAGATTAAACATTCTTCTTAATAACACCGTCTAAACGAGCCAGAGAGCTTAGACACTATTAATTTTCCAAATAAAAAAAATGGCATCCGTACCAACAAAGTTTTTGTCTGCAGCCCGCGCGACGCGCTGGACGGGATAAACACACAGATGGTGTCATCTTTGGTACCACGATGAGGTGTTGGATGTCGCTCGCAACCGCCGCCATTGTATCTTCGCTCGAAGAGATGGAAATGAGGACATCCTCGAGGATGCCCAATACTGGAATGAGCTGGCGCATCGCCTCTACGAGAATCCAACTTTAAAATACAGATGGATAAATCTGAATTTTTACAGTTGGAAACAACTTACTTAGGCCATATTATCGGTAAAGATGGTATAAAACCAAACCCCGACAAAAAAGATGTCATAAAAAATTAACCTTTGCCAAAGACACCTAAACAGATTAAACAATTTCTCGGACTTTTAGGCTAGTATAGAAAATTTATCCCCGATTTTGCCCGTATCACCATGACAAAGACTGCTTTGAAAAATGCAAGACCTGTATTAGAGGCAGATTTGAGAGACTACTATAGCATTATAAAACCAGGTTATTAATATGCAGATAGTAAGGTAGTTATTATATTTAAATTTCCAATTATTTCACCTAGCCAATTTAATTTTTACAAACTTTCCCTAGTTCCGAATAGAGACCTACAGATTTTTATCCCTCCATACCCTTTCCTCCATGTACATGGAAGTTATGCCATTGGTTAGCAACCAATTTTTTGTTACCTCGCCACTCTGCCCCAGAAATGTCATCTCCGTACCAAGGAATTCACTATTACTAACAGCAACGATCGAATTGAAGAAGAACCGCTGTTAATAAAGATACCCCGAGACTACGACGTAAGGCAGGTTAAAAGAATCCCACACATAAAACTAAACTCTATCAACCTGGAAAGCCTACAGGCAGGTGAAGATAAGATTTTAATGCAGCAGCCGATAACAATGGACCACATCGATGCAATAATCTACTACACCACGATCCCTCTCTACGGAGTTTTACTAATTGCAGCCATATTTATTTCACTGGCCATCATACGTCGTTACAACCTTCATAAAGAACTAACTGAGAAAGAACCATCGTCCAAAGAAACCGTCCCCAAACTTCACATTTATGAAGATCCTGGCAAGAAGGAATGTCGAAATCAGCAACTTTCGACCTCAAAGTTGCTGATCCGAGGGGGGAGGTGTTAAGCATGTAACGTATATGTAACATGAAGCACTAAACCATAAAATTTAGAAACTACATGAGACTGTGTCACTTTGTATATATCATAAGCGGAAGCGGAATCGACGACGAAAGTTAGCAGCCGGTAGGATCGGTTCGGTTGCGATATATTATGCCTCTATAATTAGTGTTTTTTTTAATGAATTAAGCTATATATGTTTTAAACGTGCTTAATGATTTAAAGCTCAGGGATATAAAACAAAAAATGACAGATTCCAAATTCAAAAGCAATATTTTGTTTATTTTTAATTGTAACAGTATTATTTATAAATCATCTAATATCGTATTGTCACCGCAATATCAAAGTGTTAAAACTGGTGTAGATTTTTATAAATAAATTTCCAATGGCCAAAAGAGATATTTCCGGAACTGTTTTCACTCTGCTGGGCTGCCATCGTATTTCTTTAGTAACGCAACCAAACTAACTGCTCTCTTCTCTCTTCTTAAAAATCTTCCCGTTTTGACCCATGACCCACGGTAGTACTTCGACCAGTATGCTTCTTTCTTTTAATGTTGTTTTACTTTTTATTTTTTTCATCAATCCAATATCTTTGTAACACAGAGTGAACATTCAACACAGTATACGACACCATATATTGTTATTTCTTACATTTGCAAGTTCTCCAAAGCGTTCATTTTATATTCATTTTTAATTCCTTAGAGTGACCTGAGTGTTCTCAATAGAAAGATATGCCAGTTGAAAAGTTTTTTTTTTTAAATTGAGGTTCACTGTACAAAATAAATACATTTCAACGTTGGAATATCCAGAGTGTAGGAAGGTATAAATTTTATATATCGAAATATATGTCGGGAAAAAAAAGACAAAATTTTTAATAGCGTTTAAACGAAACATTCAACGCAGTTGTGTTTTTGGAACCGTGTAAAGCTGTTTATGATTACGTCGTCGTTTCCGATAGAATCAAACTTTGTAATTGCCTATTAATAAAAAGAACAAGGAGCGGACGGAGCATTACTTTGATGGGAACATTAATTTACGTTTCATTCGTCTATAAATATTAATAAGGGTAATTAAAAGGGAGCGACAATATTACAACGGCAAGAAAAGTTGAAAGCAATTAAATTAACCGAAAGGACTTTTTTGTTCCAATATTCGCTACTTAATACAAATTATAACACAAACAACAATACGTCATCAACCTTCCTTACGTCATCTGTATC
>DWHO01003663.1:0-11783 GCA_018247575.1 Eurytides lysithous rurik | reverse complement strand
TTAAAAGAGCAACTGTTGAGTTTCTCGCCGGCTCTTCTCAGCAGAACTGCATTCCGAGCCGGTGGTAGCTTCCTCGCTGAGATGTAACATTGACGATTCATAAGTGCTTGTAAAGGCCTATTTGAATAAAGATATTTTGATTTGATATGATTTGATTTTCACAAAGACTTTCGCCCTTAACAACGGCGACTGTCTCCGTGGCCTAGTGGTATATACCTCCGTTTTCAAACCGTGGTTGGTTTAAATTCCGCTGAGGGCTATGACTTTAAGTTGTTGTTTTGTAGTTAGATCAGAGCATTTCGGGCTGAACACCTTTTTGGTTGTAGAGCCACACAGTAGCTTCCTTTGCTACTGAAAGGGCCGGCTTGAACCGGGTAATCACCACAGCCTCACAGAAAATCCAGGTAAAGGAAGTGTTTGGGCTTGTGTTACTGCGACGATTTGAATATCCATGGGCAGCGATGACCAGGTTTTACCATCAGGTGATCCGCCTGCTTGTTTGCCTCCTACTCCGCAAAAAACTATAAACTAACGATTTCCTCCTAAAAGTAAGATGATCCATGCCTCGTATGGCCATGTTGAAAAACAGTCCCAGCTGCTTGTCAATGTCATATAGCAGTGGCCTGGACGAGTCGTCACTGGATTTATTCATAACATCGCCGCCTCTACGCCCGATTTCTTACCGGTCGTGTCAGGTATCTGGCTTTAAGAATTAAGAAAGTTGTTTATCGTATACATAAAAATGCTAACAAAGGAGCGAGCGGCTCGCCTGATGGTAAACAATCGCCGCCGCCCATGGACATTTACAACATAAAAAACGTCGAAACTTGCAAACGCGTTGCCAGCCTTTAAGGTAGGTACATCTTACCTTAAAGGCTGGCAAATTGCTAGCTTTGAAAGAAGGAGGGAGGAGGAGTGTGATTTGGTCATATATAAAATCTGACAGCTAATTGACGAGACAGCGAAATTAGTATATGTTCATCCACCATATCTTAAGACTTGTTGCTCTAGCACAGCAGTTTGGACACAATGCTTACAGCCCAAAAACGTTAATTTCGGACCATGCGAGTCATTACGTTCTAGTTTCAGGGAAAAGATATTTAAACTTTACCGCTGATTCTCCAAGGTGTCTCTCTCCGTGTTTGAGTGCCTCTTGGCTCTTGGATAAGCAAGCAACGGAAAATAGAACCACTCAACCACAACAAAGCGAAAACCCATCGAATGGCTAATTTTTAACGTTCGTTATTGTTTCTAATGGATTGTTTATTTTGTCAATTTTTGAGAGCAATGCCATTAAAGCGCTTGCGGCCCTAATGTTTTTAGAACTCTATTCTATCGTAAAAATCCTCATAAATTCGAAACTTTTTGTTTAAATACATAAATCATAATAAAGAAAAATATTATTAACACGTAATCGCCTTTAAAATTGAAAGATAAAAAATACAACTGTTTCGCTACATTTGTATCCCAAGGGAATTCACTATCATTTAAAATATATAAACTCAAGTTTTTGAGCCGCAACCAGAATCCTATGAAATGTTTAGGTGGGCATGATATTTATTTATTTATGAAGCAGTAACTTTCACACAAAATACAATTGTGTAGAGCCTGACTTAATTCCTGAGGTATTCTCTACCAGTCTATTTGTAGGTGGAGTAGAGATAAGTGAGGTAGGTGCATAAAAGTAAAATGAAAATAATTTTTTATAACAAAAAATATAAAAAAATAACAATCTACTGTAATATCATACTGGTAAGACAAGGCTTCACACAGCATTCATATCATACATGCAACGCGATTTTGTAAAAATTAACCCTATCAAAAAGCTCGGTCAACAACATACATATGTACAAATTATATGGGCACTTTTTTTAATTTCAGATATAAGGAGAGGGCCAAGCAGCTTTCGGCTCTCTTCCATGACAGGATACTGCCACCGGGAGCCGAGCTTGTACATTGGGTGGAATATGTCGAGCGTACCTCAGGGGCCACTCACCTTCGCTCTCCGGCCGTGGATGTACCGCTCTATCAAAAGCTTTACATAGATCTTATTATTACTCTAGCCACTATGTCTTATGTTCTCTCTTTAACGATTCGGAGTTTAAGGAAGATATTTGCGAATTTAAAATCCCTCAAAGAAAAGACCAATTGAATTGCAACATTAGTTTATCTATGATGAATATATAAAGCCATTTCCTGATTGTAGATTATCAAAAGGTTTATGTCTCAGTGTTCGGACGCTCGATTTTAATTCAATATATTCGAGAAAACTGGATTCTTTCCCCAGTGACGACGTCAAGGAATTTCTTAATTCAAACAATTTCAAGCACCAATTTATTTATTGCCCAGCGAAACTGAAAACTGTCGTGATCAAATCACCATATTAAGGAAAAGATAAAAAGATGTTTTTTTTTGGATACTTGAAGTCTGTCAATACGCACTCTGGCTAGTTGACCGTGTGTTTTCCTCATACTCTCCACACCGAGAGCAGCGGTGGGACATATAATATGTTTTTCTTGGTGCGCGTTATGAGAAAACGGTCAATCTATTGTTTATTTCATACAATATCACACGAATACTACGTCAACTATCAATAGTTTGGTTGATTACCACTAAGATATACGAGTACAGCATATTACGATTAAGAAAGAAGATAAGAAGTTCGGACAAAAAGTACATAAATATTAATAGAATTAAGTTATCAAGGTTTATAATTTTGTTTAATCCTGTATTAATGATAATTTCGTTAGGTTGTAAGCGAACTAATAAATTATACATAATATATAATAAGTTAATCATTCACATTAAAGATTTTATTTTTGAGTAAATCAAACCAGATATACACTTTTTTATTCTTTAGAATTTTTTTCCTCATTACCTTTTCTTATTCAAAACATTTACTTTAAACCAAACATTGTATGAAATTGTCATTCTATTCGAATATACGAATCAATAGTGATGTAATAAGATTACTAAAGCGTCAAAAATAGCCGTTATAAAAACTAATTTAACCGTTTGTAACAACGCTCGCATGTGTTTAGAATGAGTCAGCTCCTTTTTTTTCATGGATTATGCTGACAAACGAGCTAGCGGCTCACCTGATGGTAAGTGATCAACGCCGCCCATGGACAATTGCACTTAAAGAACTAGCAAATGCGTTGCCAACCTTTAAAGGAGTACTTTTTTAAAGAGGGAGGGAGGAGGAGAGAAGATGCGGAAGGAGGGAGGGAAAAGAGTCAGAGGTAAGGATGGGAGTGAGAGAGGGAAGAAAGGGGGGATGGGCCACCGGCCACCTCACTCACCGGATGAAACGTGGAACCAAAAACACTTCCACTTTACGCCGATTTTCTTTGAGGTCGTGGTACTAGTTTGAGTCAGCCCACTCAGCAGTGAGAGCAATTGCGTGGCTCCACCACCGTTAAAAAAACTGGTGTTGAAGGCCAAGCAGTAATCGTCGCTCATCCCTAGCAATCTGAATAGCGCCGATTAACACGTTGACTGCCACGGACGAGATGACTCCTGGTAGGTGTCCTAGAAGATAATATAATTAACGAATTATCTCATAGTTGACAGTCAACGTGTTAATTACGAATTGCACTGGTTCTCTTATAAGTTAGTAGCATAAAACTTAACGCAATCTTTGGCCATATTAACCGCGTGTGAATGATGCAAGATGAGCAAAACACAGACAAACAAAGTTTTAGATCAGCCTAATACTATTTATAAAAATAAGTAAATCGACTACAAATACATTTTAAAATCTCTAAGAGATAAAAAGTTTATAAGAATATTTACCTTCCCAAGAACCTTTATAAGTTCCAGGTTCAATAACTAATCAATTTTTTGTAGAACCAACCATGCAATAAAACCCACAAAAGTAAAAAGAACCATCAATATAGGTTAACAATTGGCAAAGATACCGCGTTACAAATGTACAAAAATATCAGACGACTCAAGAAGCCGGTTAAAACTACGATCTGGTTTATTCAAGCCCGTTTAAAACTATCATAGAGGAGTGAGTTATAAAGGAGGATGATACCACCGCATAAAAAACTGCCACTGAGGCGCTATCTAAACAATTCAACGTTTTAAAACTAAAATTAAAAATATACTATTAAAAAAACCCTTATACACAATACAAGAGTTTATGACAGACCAAAATGAGCAGAATGAAGTAAATTGATTCGTATCTGGGTGAGCTATTTTATTGTAAAATAACAAATTGTCCAATAATTTCAAAAGAGCAACTGTTGAGTTTCTCGCCGGGTCTTCTGATCAGAGCTCTGTTCAAAGCCGGTGGTAGATTCCTCATGGACTAACAACATACTGATTACACTGACCTGTAAAATTTAACCATGACTCGAAAGTGCTCGTAATAGCCTATTTGGATAAAATATATATTTTTTTTATTTCTTATTTTATTCTACACGAAAAGACCACTATAGGAGCCATCCCAACATCTCGCGATACGAAAGAGACAAAATACATAAACAACGTTTCGTCAACACACTCGGTGAGTCTCGATAGATCTCACACATTTGAATCGATTGACTCGGTGAGTCAATTCGAATCGATCAAATATAAAAACGGTGGCCAGTAAACAAATTTTAGTCACAGTACAAATCGTTATCACATCGCACGTACTAGATTAATGAACGTTGGTGTTTTTCAAAAAGTTTTCGTGTTGATAAATCCAAATCACAATCTGTAGAAGTGATGTTACTTTGTAGAGGATAAACCGTTATATGATTACCACCGTATTACGGTAAATTTGGTGAGTGTTGTTCAAATATTGATATTACCGATAAAAACGATTGACACACCTTGATCATAAAATGTAAAAAAAAGCACCGTAATTTTAATTCATTTAAAATTATTCATCAGAAGACATTGTTAGTACATAAGTTTTGTACTAATTACTTTACATTATGTTTGAACAATGATAAAATTATTTATTACCACCACGAAAATAATAGATTTTCTGTTAAAAATGAAAAAAAAATAAGTTTTACACAGATATATATAGTAAAAGTAACAAATAAACTAACAAAATAGACCACAGAATAGATTTGATTGAAGTGATTCCAGATTCCAAAGCATTAAAGTAATATTATATGTATGCAGCAGGTATGTAAGACTTAAAGGATACATGTGATATCAGTAATAGGAATAAAATACCAATATTCTTGATAGCATATAAAGATAATGTTACATGTTACATCATATTTATCCCTCATTAGACGGTTGTATTTCGTTTTGGAATCAAAACAATCAATTGTGATATTGGGCTGATCGATATTCTGTTATCATTTTACTGTACTAAACGTGTTTAATCATTCCCGATGTGTCGCGAGCAATGTGCTAGAGCAGCCAAGGTCGTTTGTTTAGCTATTACGTCGATATATAATCTGTCATCATTCTGTCAGTTTTGATATTGGCTTCCTGTTGCAAGACGGACAACATTTTTTGTTGGTGCTTCGCTGTGTTAGATCTGACAAACGAATAAGTATTATGAATAAATTATACCTACTTGATTACATGACGTCATATAAAAAAACATGATCTCAACAAAAACTTTTTAAAACCTAATCGTTTTATTTATGAATATTTTCATCAAGACATTGACAAGACAATATTTTCATCAAGACGTTGGTAAAACATTTGAAGAGGTGTTAAAACTAAAAAAAACTTGACAGAATGTTAATATTGCTTGTTGTCACTATTTACTTCTGCAGTATAGTGACGATCGGATTTGTAAAAGAGGGTAATACGTAAGAGTTAAGTTATGACCTAGATTAGGTTTAACAATTGCTCTAATACCTTAACTTAGCTAAAACAACAATGTCAAAATTTAACACTTAAACTTGGGCTCAAATTTATATAAGTATATATTAATTTCTTCTCTGTTGGCTACCCTGGAAGACCCTTAGCAAAGAAGCGTATATTTTATTATTAAAACTTTTCCAATCATTCCAAAGTATCCTAAGTAAAAAACATACTTGTATCGCAACACCTCAACTAGACATTATACAAACATGTTATTTAAATGTCTGTAAAAAGGAATCGTTGAACGATTGCAATACAATTTTAATTTATAATTAGCGTTTTTGACTTTATGTCTTTTCTTTTTTGCTTATATGGAAGAGTTACCTTCGCATTGGATCAGGTTATTCCAGGCTGATCACCCGATTACCTAAAGAGTAAGATAACAGTCAGATGGACATGTCGAAACTTGGTTCCAGCTATTTGTCCACGCCATCTAGCGGTGGCTTTAAGTAGTCTTTACTAAGAGGTTGGCACTTCTGAGTTAGATTTCTTAACCGTCGTATTGATTTTCCGATGTCGAGTATCGAGCTATGAGAGTAAAGGAAGAGTAAATTCACTTGTGCAAACGCTTGTGCACTATGTAATATATCCCACGCAATTGGCTAATCTCATACAGATTGGCCACCGAGGCCAAAATCGGTCGGAAGAGCGTTGTTATTAGTTTAAGCTTATTCGTCCTCTTAGTATTTTTTACTACCTCTAAATCGAAGGTCGTAGGTTCGAATCCCGCATCGATGATCCAAGCTTCGGATGAGCATGTAAAAAGTCGATCCCGGTTTCTCGTCATCGCCATCTAGCGGTGACTTGGAAGAAATCGTTATTAATAGGTCGGTTTAATATTATCGCCTCTGCGCCTGATCTCTGTCCGGTCGTGTCGATTATCCGTCCCATCGGACTATGAGAGTAAAGAAAGAAGTATGTGAGTGCACCTGTGTACCCAAACGCTATGACATATTCTGCGCAGTTGGCTGATCTCTTATAGATCGGCCACCGTGGCCAGAATTGTTCGGGACGACTTTATTATTGTTATTATATTTTTTCTAATATAGTAAAATTGTTTCGTTTTATCCGTGAAAAGAACTCAACCTAGTTAACCTTTGTGTAAATAAAATTGTTAAATAAAGTTGTTGTAAATTGTTTTTACATTTGACATTGTTAGACTTGGTGTGTTGTTTTACTAAAACCGAGCCACACTAAATGTAAACGTGATGGAAATTGTGTTGAAAAGTTGAATTCGAGGTATTTTACATAATTGAATTCATTTAATTTTCCGGTTATTACGACATGGAATAGTATTGATAAAACTGAGCAGTTTGTGAATTTTAAATCGGTCGCATTTTGTCAAACTACTAAGTTTGATATCACAAGTAGTGATGGTTTTCTCATCGACTACGTTCATACGTACCACGTCGTCTTTTATTGTTATATTTGATATCGCGGGCCTCGCTCTTCTGGGTTAAGGGTATGGTGTCTTAACGGAATCATTTTCTTGTGCTGAATTTATTTAGTATTAATTTTATAAAACACTTTCAATTTACGATATTTAATTATTTCTTTTGTTTTTATTTGTTATACTTCCGTGTGAGGATTGGATAATTATCCTGCTTTTTTCCAATCTGCTTATCAACTGAAACTTGGGTATACGAGCAATTAATGTTAGCTAATGTTAATTAATGTTAGTTAACGTAGTCGCTGTAGGTAGCGAACCTACAGCGACACGTGTGTCAATACGCAACCAATAAATCTTTATTGGTTGCGTATTGACACATTATTTTATCTTATTTTGCTATTTTAAGTACTAATAATAAAATGTATTTTTCTTATTTTATTTTCAGAAAATGAATCTTGCTGCGTATTTATTAATTGTCGTAGTGGCTCATTCGTGCTCATGTGCGGCCTACAAAATACTTTTGGTTGCTCCTCTTCCGAGCAAGAGTCATGATATTCTGACCCGAGCTTTGATAAAATATCTGACGAACGCTGGTCATGAGGTAACATACGACCACTATGGTAGTAAAGTTCGCTCTCAAAATATCGTCTCTGTGTTACATAGATTAGATGAAGCGCGTACACCAGTTTGTGCCTTGTGGCAGCCCGTATTGTCCTTAAGACTTTTAAAACTTCATTAGTATCGTATAAAACAATTAAGCTTCTTCTCTTGCTTTTCTTAACGTGTAGATAACATGTGATGTTACAAAGTGCCAATGCAACGTCGGTTGCTCTAAGCAAATTCTTGATTATCACATAAGGATATATTTAAAAAGACTATTTCCTTACATTGTTTACTATGTTTACTATACTATGTCCAGTAATTAATTACACTGGAAACGTTGTCCTCCTAACTGGAATGCAGTAGTGCTTGTTTGTCGGAATAAAAGGCCGTGTTTTAAAAGAAAAGTAAAAGAAACAATGCAGACAAACAACCCAGAACGAACTCTGTAAAAAAGTGTTACCCAGAGGCGACTTTACCCATTATGCATGGTGCGCGATACACACTGGTGCAACGTTGCTAGGCGCCGGACGCAGCATTTATTCTGACATGTTAAAATTTCTATCTATTCCATTTTGACCGCGCGCTTCCTAAAGTGCGCTAGGATAATGATTGCAAATGGGCCCTATATGGTCTAAAGGCGCCTCTGGTCTTATCACTTGAAAATAGATAGCATAGGTATATTCCATTGTCTGAATACAAAAAATATTATATAGAAACTTTTTAATTATTTTGCAGATAACATTCATAACACCATACCCGAAAAAGAATAACGACCGTCAGATTCGTGAAATAGATTTAAGTGAAACCCAAAGTCTTGTACACGGTAAGTATTTCTGCTATTCAATAATTTTCCTCTAATAAAATGATGATTTATTTCATATGATTTCACATGTGACATTTCACAAGCAATGATTTTTATTTTATAGTGGCCTAATGTCACACTTACTACTATTTGCTTCTGACCAAGGTATATAAATTATGATAGATTGTTAATTTGCTACCTATATGAAATGTAACATGTTCGTCGTTTGCTTTTTCCTTAACGTACAGGTTTATTGTACACTTTTTTACCAATGAACTTTCCCTTATATTTGAATATGTTTTATTTTCAGTTATTATTGAAATCCCGTTGTTTTTTTATATTTGTATTGTTATTTTATTTACAACAAAAGGTTAATAGATAAAAAATAATCTATTTATTTAACAGCGCGACGAGGTCACATTTTATTTTATATGAGCTTCGTTGTCAACAAAGAGCACGTTTCAACTTGCTACAAAATCATTACAGTTTACGATGTTCTAATACTTGCGGCAGTTTTTTTTAAGTTGAACTAACGAGGATGTTTCAACCTGCGACTTATATGGATCGATGTTGAAAATTGAAAATTTCATACACCGCACAAACAAAATCGCATTAAAAAAGACCACACAAAACAGGTTTGGGTGTATACAAAAATATTTTTTTTATGTAGTAGGCTGACAAACGAGCAAGCGGTTCACCTGATGGTAAGCGATGATACTTTTCCCATAAACGGGTACTTATGAAGCAGCCTCGTCCTTTTATAAATTAAACTATGTTATACTACAAAAATACTAAATGTAACCAGGAGTTTTATTCGTTTCTATCTTTTTGTGTGGTACAACGAAACTATTCGACGGACTTGATCGCGTTTTATTTTTTAATTTCACGACATTTAAAGTGGCGTTAATGAACACGGGATCGTTCGTCGTTAGTATCGACTTAATTTGAATGCGATAAAAGGCAAAATTATCTCATTATCTGCTACTCGCGTCAATAGACTAATTATAATTAATTAATAGATTAATTATAATTCATTAATTGTTACGTGACGTTTTGTAAAGGACGTGCGCTTTTAGTTGTTATGACAGTTATGAGTGCTTCTTCGACAGAGCATTTCATTCATTACATTTCGTTCTCCTCCCCCTCTATTTCCATTTCATTTGTCAGCATTTTGGTATGTCAGCTAGTTTACATATGAACCACTTAAATGCGTTAAACATAATCATATCTTATCTTATCATTACGAGTTGTGATGACTTTCTGTAACTTTGTTATTTCATTTCAATTTCATATAAAAATAGCCGTGAGAAAATATGGCCTACGTGCTCTTATTACTGACGACAATCGCTTTTTTTCTATAAAAATATGCTGCCCCTATTGTCAGAAAGAGTAGTTCATAGCACACATTATCCAGGGTGAGAAACGAACCCACTACCTGCGACGACGAAGCCCTTCCTCCCAATCCCTCTTATATTTGAAGACCAATCTATTCGAATTTCTTAAAATTGAAAGATAATGTAATACTACGACTTAACACTGGCTCGTCGTATCATTATATAACTCACCACATATTTCTCTTTTCTTATATACGAGTAAGATATTTGCTAATTTTTTAAATATATTGCTTTATATTAAGATTGTGTAAAAGAAATAAAAGGTCAAAAGGGGGGGATTTTGATCAGTAAGAATTAAAAGTCAATCAGGCTACTCCCACATCTAACGCACTATGAATACTACATACGAATGAATGTGTACATCAAATTGTAAGTCAAGTTAAATCTATTTTTTTAATATGCCATTATATTACATTTTGATTCGTAATTTTTTAATTTTACAAGTCAGTCCGTGGGGAAGCTACCACTAGCTTTGAATGCAATTCGATAATAAGAGCTGGCAAAAAACTCAACAGGAGTTCTTTTAAAATTACGTCACTATGTTTTATGTAACGATGGAATAACTATCCTACAACTACTCTAACACACATTCTCTCTACTATAAACTGTCAAATTCTTACATATTTGTAAACTTTAGTTTTAAAACACTATAATGGTCTAAAATAACTATTAGAATTTTATAAACATACATATTCGTATAATCTAACCCAGTGGTATTCAACCTTTTTTTCATAGGGGCCTCAAACACGTGCCAGTTGTTGTGTCAGGGGCCACAAAAGTAAATAAATTAAAAAATAGTAGATAATGATTATAAATTCTCAGCGGTGCGATTTTGGAAAATAAATACCGTGTTAATTTCAGCAGTCACCTGCCCCAAAATGGGATACCGTAAGACAGAGCGGCACGAAAATAACTTTAATAAACAAATTGAGCAGTATTAACATCATTTTGTCTCACTTTCTTGACTTACAAGGCGGCAGAGTAAAGTTTAACGTTTTAAGGTTTTAAGAGACGTAGAAAAACGACCTAGAAAAAACCTCACAAGACCATTGGAATTTTTAACTAAAATTTACCTAAGGAAACAGTGCAATATTATTTGTACTTCTCCAGATGCCATGTTTAGTTTGAAGTCCGTTCTACACCCGCGAGTTAATACTCGATCTTAATAGATTACCTAACTAAGAAATCTTAATAGATTACCTAACTAAGAAAGGCGACGTAGGAAAGACATTAGCAGGCCATTAGAGTTACTTTCAACTAAAGTTTACATCAGTTTGTTCCATTGCTTCATTGCAGCTTAATATACTGTTCCAGATGACTTGTTTAGTTTGAAGTCCGTTCTTGATGGAGAAACTTCGCTTCACGATGTTGGCATGTTTTATAGCCTTATGCGCACAATGGCCACGATGACCCTGGAGAATTCAGACGTGCAGAAGATTATGAATGACCCTAAGGAAGAATTCGATCTCATTATAGGCGAATGGATGTACTATGATCTTTATTCGGGGTAAGACAATTAGCGACAGCTGGACCAATATATTTCCAAATTGTAAATTAAGCTTTAACAGAAACATATCGTCGGCTAAATATTCAAACTTGTCAATTCCATTTTTGACAAAATTGACCATTTGGTATCAAATGAAAAAAAATCAGTTCAGTTTTTTTTTTGTTATTCCTCACAAGTAGTACGAGGTGAGTTCAGCTCATTTAGCATATATTTGTATTTATGCTGTGCCATACACATATATATATATATATATATATATAT
>DWHO01003662.1:0-11783 GCA_018247575.1 Eurytides lysithous rurik | reverse complement strand
AGGTGCTTATGTACCTAATAGAGAAAGTCGACACCTAATTTGTAAAACCAAAATTTTGAACTGAATAAAACATTTTTTTTTTAAACTAGATGGGATGGTGTTCGCCTACTTAGACAACCTGATAATTCCAAACTGGGTAAAATCTTCAAAAGAGTTGAAGAGTACGGACTACAATTCAATTGGAAGAAATGTGAGTTTATGAAAAAAGAGGTCTGTTATCTGGTTTACATTATTCGCGAAGAAGACATCAGACCATTTAAAGGCCGTAGCATCAGATATAATCAAGGCCGTAGCAAATTTTCAGATGCTTTATAACATCAAGACACTACAATCATTCTTGGGCTTAACAGGATACTTCAGAAAATTTGTTAAAAAATATTCTCTTTATTATTATATTAAAGAAGAATACATAATTTTACTTTGACAAAAACTGTGAGTAATACCGTTGAGATACTAAAGAACATCTTGTGTCAGTCACCAGTTTTGAATATATACGACCTAACCCTAGAAACAGAATTACATATGGAGTTGTTCTGTTACAACGATGTCCGAAAAATAACCAAATGCATCCAACAATATGAGTAAAAACACGACGCCAGCTGAAACGAAATATCACAGTTATTATTTAGAAAAATACTGGCAATAGCAGAAGCAATTAAAAAATTTAGAGTATACTTACAGGGTCAAATTTAAAATTGTTACAGATTGCTTCGCCTTGACTATGACCCCATAAAGACTTACCTCCGAGAGTCGATCGTTGGGCGCTGCTTCTAGAATAGTACGATTTCGACATCGAGCACCAACCGGAAACATGATTTAAAAACGCAGATGCACTTAGTAGATAACCTGAAAAAAAAGTATGTGTACTTACCGGAACACGCACGCACGCCTAGGAAGAGCACAAGAGACCTGAAAATAAAGCTATTAAAAAAGTATTAGAGAACCCTACGAAGATTACATGTTGGTAAATTGTATCATGTGTCAATATCCTTTAGTTTTAAATGGTGATAAAAAAACTTTATATTAAAAACTAAAGGATATTAGTTTGCAACTTTGTTACAAGTTGTTCATAAATTAAAGTAATACGTAATTACGAAAAACTCAATATTTTATTACATTTTATCGCAAATATAATTTTTTTTTTTTCAAGAATAAATATTTTTTTACCAATTCTCTTTGAAAGCATATTTATAAACTGTATCGTTATTTAATAACTTTCCTTAATGGATTAAAAATGAAATTCCGATTAAACCACGCGTATTAAGCATTAAAATAATTATTTGTTTAATGAATATTTTCAAAGACTACTTTATTTTAATCGATTTTCTATGATATCTGTTTGACAGTGCCCAGTTACAATCAATAAGAGAGGACGATGGTATTGTTTGAAAACTGTTAGGAAAATTTATAAAATGAAACCCGTATTACAACAGACAAATAACAATTTATGTGAAAAAATTCAAAGAAGCATGATACCTCTGCTTGGGATAGGATACTTTTTTGGAGTTTTCAGATTTCAGTATGAAAAGCTCTCTAAACTCAAGCAAAACGTCATGAAAGTGCTGAGCTTATTTATCAGTATAATGTGGATAACAACTTTTTATATTCTCTGTCTAGTGCCAAACAGCGAATCATCATATCCTCGTGCTGCTGCTAAAGTAGTCAGCAGCTTGCCTTGGTTTATGTTAATCTGTCAATACATTTCGTCCGTGTTGACTTTGATGTTTTTCCAGAGTGATTCTAATAGGCGAATCATTGGTAATTTCGCCGCCATAGATTTTTCTCTGCACGTTTATGTATACGACAATTTTTACATAGAATCGCGCAGAGAATCGAAGAAGTTATCAATTATGTTTTTCGCTTTAGGCATAATTTTCTTCTCAATAAATATTGCAATCGCAGATAATTATCACATTAAATACTTATTTTACTTCGTGATTTATTGTCAACAAAAACTGGAGGTATTTGTTTTCTGTCAAGTTATTTTTATGCTGCGACAAAGGATGTTGTTAATAAAAAGTTATTTTTCATTATTTCTCACTAAGAGCTCTCCATCGTTTAAGAGACAGAATTGTATTAAAGACACTGGCTCGAAAGTAAGTATTGACTTTATAGGGCCGATTTCGAGTTCAAACTACAAGATACAAGATTTGACTTCAGTATATAAGGAAGTGGCTGACGCGTACAACAATATTAACTCTGTATACAATTTTTTTATCTTTTTGACAACGATAAATGCATTTATATTTATTATTTCAATGTTTTACATATCGTTGTTGTATTTGAGTGCAGGTTATAACTATAGACTTTTGTTAATAATAATTCTTTGGAGCTTCCTTGAAATACTCACGATAGCTATTATAGCATTTTACTGTGACAGTGTCGTAGTGACAAACGACAAATTAAAATCAGTCTTAAAAAATATTATAAAGGACTACAGTCTACCGAAATATATAAGAGTCCAGTCGAAGGTTTTTTACGAGCTAACGGAAACGTACTCTTTTAGGTTCATTGTATTTAACATGTTCTCTGTCGACTTAAAATTAATAATTACATTCTTAAATATTTGCACGTCCTACTTAGTTGTCACAATTCAAGTCGGTCATTTAATATAACAATGCATAAAAAAAATCGAAAAATGAGCAAACTTTTTTAATTCCGCACCAGAGTATGCATACACTCATGCAGCGCTATCACTCATTGGGAGCCTCTACAATCAGATTAAGGTTTACATTTTTAAATTATTTTACTTTTATTAAAAGTTACGCCTTTGTGTAAAAATTGTAACTAGGTAAGTCATGTTTTTAACTGGTCTATAATCAAAAACATATCGTGGGGTCTATAACGAGAAGCGTTTTAATCAACGAACAATGAAGTATGTATAAACATAATTAATTTGTAATTGATTGTTTTCTGTCATTATATTTCGGACTATTTTTATAGTATTCCGTTGTGATATTAATTATAATACTGCATTGATTTCCAAAGAATAATATTTCCAAAATATTCATTATAATAATAATAATAATTCCATTTTGTATGGCACGGTGCTAATCTGCACAAGCCCGTTGATTGTTATAAATTTATAAAATTTTAGTAGAGAGTGGTTAAATTTGTGGTCACAAGTATAATATAATAATAATAAAGTTTTATTATAATAATAACTATGTTTGCACTTACATTTTGTTTAATGAAATCTGTGTAATGAAAATGTTATATATGTAATTCTTTATCAATAAATTTAGATTTTTTATTAAAACCCTTTTTAATTGTGAATAAAGTTATCTCATTTACCCAATTTAAAAAAGTTTTCTAAAAAATGCAAAACTTTGATAAAAATATGAGGGGAGGAACTAAAATTTTTCACTGGACATACACCAATCGACTTGGTTTACTGATTTCAACAATGTAATTAAAAAACAATTACTAAATGTGTCATTTACCACTATTTTGGTTTCCAGCGTCGATGTTATTTATTATTATATCGACGATATTAAATTGTTAGCAAAATATAGTAGTAGCGTCTTAAATATCAGCTCTGACACCCCTGCAGACAGTAATGTAAGAGAACTAACTGATGTAAACATTGCTCGACTTGTTTGTTTTTTTTATAAGTTATTTCTTTACTGTCTTGTATAGTTGAGTTTTAACTATACAGTTTTTTCGCCAAAGGATTGGCGGGAGAAAGGATCGGTAGCAAACTTTGACAGGGAGGAAGGGGTTAAATGATGATGGTAATACTGTTTTGAGCCCCTATCGCAGCTATGATAATTCTTGTGCGTGTTTCATCCTCGGACGCTCTGAAGTTCTCCGTTACGAAATCCCCGGTTTACTTGGGTGTACACTTACCGTTTAGGTGTCTGGCAGTTATAGCACTTTCCGATAGTGACTAGTAGTGAAAACTTTGAAAGATTGCTTGATTTTAATACCCGAGGGCTGTCATATGAATTTAATATTTAAGATACCATCGGGGTAAAGGTCGAGCATCTCGATATCCATCACTCGGGTGCAAGGATAGCGAAGACGACATACACTAATTAAGGGGTAACTCTTAGATCGCACCGCTCTCAAGGTCCATCTCGATACTATTCAATGGTAGTGTTTGTCAATAGTAATCCAGATTTCTAGTGAAAATACGTAACCCTGTATTTGTAAATCTTAGAACCGATGTTAGCTAAGCTAACGCATTCTATCCACGCGGATACGTTACTCTCTTTTGCTGTTTTCTACAGACGTTTTGTTATTTGTTAGGTGGCAAAAGTAGGATCTTTCACTTGCCCGCTCGGAGTATCGCAAGTACTCGATTGAATTTTTTTTTATTTATGTACCTAAGAAAATAGTTGAGTCAGTTTGTACATCAATGTAAAGAAGCGAGGTGTAACTTTTAACGTTTTAACTCGTAAAAGTAAATTCTACACCTTAAGTTAGCTATCTCCATAATGTGATTTCCAAAATATTGTAATTTCAGCTTGCTTTATATTCGAAGTTGGAGCGCGAGGTCGAGTTCATAACTCATGCGCATCGTGTTTTGGTCATATCACGCGACGGAGCTACGTAGATATTATAAAAATGGTAGTAGAGTGTATTTCCATAATAAATTTGTTTTTTATGGAGTAAGAGGCAAACTAGCAAGCGGCTCACCTGATAGTAAGCGATCACCGCTGCCAATAGACATTTGCAACATCGAAGAACTGACAAATGAGTTGTCAGCCTTTAAGGTGGGAATTTTCGGGAAGGGGAAGAAGGGAAGTGGGCCATCGCCCACTACATTCATCAGAAGAAATGCCGATGTACAGACAGACATCTCCACTTCGCGCTGATTTTTTGTGCGGTCGTGCTACTTATCCGGTTTGAGCCGGCAGCAGAGGTCGTATTCGGCAGCTGCGGGGCCTCTGCATGCTTCTACCACCGTAAAAGTTCGCATTTTAACGAAGCTTAAAAAAAACAGAGTATTTTTTTAATAAAATAGCTTTTATATGATTCAATGTGCGCACCTGTGGCCGGAAAGATGCAGGTCGACTGGTTGTCGTTTAACTGCCTCCTTAGCCTGGTACCCAAGACCCGCGCTTTACAAACCGGAGGTCGTGGGTTCGAATCCCCATAAATATCCCGCACAGTTGGCTGAACTCTTGTAGATCGGCCTTCGTGGCCGGTATCGCTTGGGATGACATTATAATTATGACATGACATACCACGACATTGTATTAGTACTCGTTCTTAAGACGAATTAAGATTTCAATTGTCAATAAGCAAATGTTATGTGTTTTTTTTTCTATTTTTTAAATGAATGTGTTAAAGGGATTACATATTGTTATTTGTATTTTATATTACTCTTTTTTTTAAAATACCATATAATTTTTATAACGACAAAATGTCAAAAAACGGTTGATTTGTTTTGCTATTATTATTTTTATAAATTGTGATTTAATTAGAACTGCTAAAATGTATTAGACTGAAAAGGTATAATCGCAATGGGATAGAAATTATTGCCAAAAGCCGGATAAGTACATTTCAGAAAGGCCCTTACAAACTTTTTTCCATAGCTTCTTCGAGTACTGAGTACTGAGTCTTACAAACGAGCATGCATCTCGCCGCGCGGATATTTGCAATATTACACAACGTGCAAATGCGTAGTCAGCCTTTATGGAAGGGAGTTTTTGAAAGAGAGTGAGAGGGAGGGAAGGGGAAAGTGGGAGTGAGGATGCGTGTGGGGGGGAGAAAGGAAGGGGATGGAATCATAGGTAGAGATGGGAATTATAAAGGGAAGAAGGGGAATGGGCCACTGGCCACCTCACTCACTGGACGAAACGCAGAAGCAAAATCACTTCCACTTTACGCCGATTTTCTGAGTGAGGCCCATTATACCATCGTATAATCAAAATCTAGTATTTTTGATATCATGGTCCTACTTTCATTATTTCTTTGTAACTTTTAAATACTAAAATTTTGCTTAGTTTCAATTTTTATATTTAAGTCAGCCTTCATTTAACTTTATCGATGTACTAGCGATGGTTAATGGATTGGTGGTGTGTAATGAAATGGCTAACTATAATTTCTTTGATACTGATCGATTGCTGGAAGCGATAAAAATATTTGTATAAACCATTAAAATGATTAAATGATAAAATTTTGAAACGCAATTTTTATTTACTTTTTAAAGTAAATTCCAATTGTATATTTGCCAGTTACAACCGACAAGAGAACACGACAGCACTTCTTTATTCTTAATTACTTAATTGAAAAAGTTAACAATGAATCCCGAAAATCCGCAAACAAATAAGTATTTGTGTGAGAAAATTCGAAAGACCATGACACCTCTGCTTATGACAGAATACTTTTTTGGAATATTCAGATTTCGAACTGATGGAGTCTTCTTATCAAAGCGAATACATATGAAAGGACTTAGTTTATTCATATGTTCAATGTGGACAATAAATTACTATATTTTTTGTCTTGGGCCATTCAGCAGACCGACGATATCTTCTATGGCTGATGTAGCTGATGAGTTACCTTGGTTCGTGTACAGTTGTCAATACGTCTCGTCAGTTTTGAATTTAGTATTTTTCCAAAGCAATTCTAGTCGGCAAGTTATTGAAAATTTCGCCACCACTGATGTTTCCTTGCATGCTCATATTATAGATGGTTTGTATCGCGAAACGCGGCGTGAAGCGAAGAAGTTATTAACTTTGTTTCTTGTTTTCTTTTTTATTTTTACCACAACAGACATGTTAATCGAACAGAATTATTATATTGAGTATGTACTGTACATGGTTACTTACTACCAGCCAAAACTTGAAATGTTCGTGTTCTGTCAAGTTGTTTTCATGATACGACAGAGAATATTGTTAATAAATAGTTACTTGCTCCAGTTTCTAATTATTAACTCGACGCCGTCACCCGAAAAACATGCGAAAGACATTCTTCCAATAGTAAGCATTCATTTTATTGGGCGTGTTTCCAGAGAAAATAGGAAATTACGTGATTTAGCTTTAGTCTATATAAGCTTGGCTGAAGCGCACATATATATTAACTCTGTATATATTCTCTCGATCTTCTTCAGTATAATAGGTGGATTTATATATTTAATTTCAATCGTTACTTTAACATTGTATCATACAAAAGCAGATAAAGACGTTGGAAAATTCGTGAAGTTAGTTATTTGGGGCCTCATTGAAATGCTATCATTATGCGTTATAGCCTATTACTGCAACAGCGTTACACTGTCAAGGATTAAATTAAAAAAATCCATAAATAAAATTATAAACGAGCGCTGCAGTTTACCGAAAAATATGAGGGTTCAGGCAAAGGTCTTTAGGGAGATAGTCGACACTTATTCTTTAAGTTTTTTTGTGTATAACATGTTCTCGGTGGACTTAAAATTCATACTTAGTTTCTTAAGCGTCTGTACGTCTTATTTAGTTTTCACTATTCAAATCAACCATTTAATATAACGTTGAAATATACAATAAAAATCTAATTCACAGTATGCCCAGTAAATTATAATTAAATTATATACTATATACTTTTATTCACGTCACTTTAAGAAGCTAGTAATGGCGGCTAAATAAATTTACTAATGCATTTTTCTCATAAGACAAAAAGGATCATTAAATATCCCATTTTTCAAGTTTCGAATATATACAACAGCACAATAGCATTTAGATGATTATGTCATATTTTTAATTCTTTTATACGCACAGACTGCAAATATATCTGTGGTAATCAAACAATAATTTTAAAGGCATCTAAAGTATTTACTTTAAACTGGAATTTAGATTGCGTTACCTTATTATGTACAGATGAGACCAAAAAATATGAAAATTTGATGAAAATTAGCACCGGTTATGTTTAGTTGTTCAGTTCGTCTCTGACAATTTACAACCATGGATAGTAGAACCTAGGAGTAGAATAGTAGATTTATTCGAAATCATACGTTACATCCCTTGCATTGCATTATTGCTATTACATATTGTTATGCTATTATAATTAGTGATAATTGTGCTGTCATAATTAGAGATAATTGTTTTATTCCAACTTCTGACCGTCCATTTTTCTACCCGCTCTCACTTGCTATTTAATTTTGTTAATAATATTAAACTGGATAGAATATATTTTTGCCAACTTTAAATTATTTTTCTTGTTAAAAATAAAAAAAATTCAAGCATAAAGAGTAGTGTTGACCTTAAAAAACTACCAATATTGAATTGAGGACTTGGCTGTAATAAAAAGAAGAGATTAATTAAATTTAAAGTCAATTACAATTTGTCATTTAATTTTCCAAACGAAGTATGGAATTTTTTTTAATAAATGTCGATTAAAATTTAAATATTGCTTGATTTAACTTTGAAATCGATTTTCCGGGTAGTAATGACACTTCTTTAAAAATAAATAAGTAATCTCTTGTTTACAATTTGATATTGTTAACTTGATATCACCTTAATCTTAATCTTGACTGACGTCTAAGAAGCCTGTGCGGCTCTATAAAGCTTCATCGGATCGCCTAATCCGTGGAAATGCTAGTTTCCACGAATTGGATAGACCCCACGTCCTGCGGGGTCGCGCAAATTATTGGTTATGAAAACTTTAACGTAACAGCCCATATATGTCCCACTGCTGGGCACAGGCCTTCTCTATACAGATGGAATAAGGGCCCAGACCGCCACGCGACCGACTGCGGTTTGGCGAACTTCACATTTTGAAAATTTATTTTTAATCGTTTCTTAATATGCAGGTTTCCTCACGATGTTTCCCTTCACCGTTGAGCACGTGGTAAATCAGCACTTAAAATTAAAAAACACTGCATCATCATCAGCACTTAAAGTTAATTATAAATTAAAAAATTAATTAACAACGAGCGCCCGGACAATGAGCTATCACGGTTTATGAGCTACTACTGAATTAATGGAAACTAACAAATGAATGAATAAACAACATACACCTGCATCATCAATCAATAGTCCGACAAGTGAGGAGAAAGTTTTAAAAGATTTATAGAAGTAATTTGAATCTTTACAGTGAGGAACAGCTATCTTTGCAGTGAGGACAGTAAGACAATTGACTGATATTAATACAGCTCGACTAGTTTATATATACTTTTGTTTCAGATATCACGTGAGGCTGCGGTAGTTTATTTCAGATTACGTAAGGACTAATATCTGGCTCACTTCGAATGAGGGAGAAATTAAATATGTACAATTTATGCTTACTACTTGTACCCCTCCCCCTTCTTCCTTTTATCTTTGGACAATAGACACTAAGTACCTCGACTTGTTCCTGTTGTCAGACTCCTATAGGGAATTTTGTTATGGCTAACGAGGGACATTAACACGTCCGGGGAAATTTTTGGGGTCTATTGATTACGAAGGACAACAAAGTTATTAAATTGACTATAAAAGCAAATTATAATAAAATAATAATAATGAGCCTGAAGAGAGATGACTGATAACTGATGAAATCAATGAAACGAAATTGTTAACAGTTAAATTATAAAATACGAATGACCTGGTGGTAAATGTTGAATATTATAAATTAATTTTTTTTTATAAGTACCTTCGTTAGATAAATATTTCGTTTTAACCAACAGTTGGCATGATTGAAACAGTGTACAGTGAAAATCTTAAGGTAATTCTATCTTAAAAGTTATTTTCTTCAGATTAAAACATCACAAGTATTTATGAATGTTCAAATTAATAATCAATTGGGAATATTAGACAAGAAAGAAATAGTTGATACAATTCAAAGCAAATATTTGTACGTATCTTTAATTATTCAAAAGGCAATCTCATCTAATATAACCATAACTACTGGTATAATATAAATAAAAAAAAGCATACGAGTAAAATCTCACAAAGATACGGTTTTGGGAATAAATATTGGAATTTGCAATCGGAACAACTGGATGTATAATATTCCATGCTGGCTGCATCAATTTGTGAGTCAAGTGTTCCGAATTCAAATGGCTATGTCGATTTGACTGACTTCGTTAACAACCCCGTTTCCCTTCAATGTGTTTTGTCTAGTTTGCAAACGATAAAAACAAAACGAAAAAAAAGTGTAATCACTGTATAATGGCAGGGTAATTTGAAATTTTAAAATGGCTGAAGATTGCGCAATGTGGAATGCATAAGAGGCGGTGATTTTAGACGGCATAAAAACAAGCGTCCCATTGTAGGGTTACTGTCAGTTAGGATTTACTAGGGAAACCTCGGGATTCTATCTTCAGCCAACTTGGTCTATATTGAGGAATTCAAACATTTTCAATTTAAACGTTGGCGTCAGATAGCCCCAGATTCCGTTGCAGGATCTGGGGCTACAGGATTACCCGTTATTTTACCGCAAGGCATTAGACCTTTGCCGTGTTCCGGCTTGAGGGACAATATTATTAGAATAATTAGTACCAGTGTTATTATAGTTCGAGCTTCTTATGTCTTATTTAGTATGATGTTTTTAGCCAGGATTCCATAGAATTTTATCAGGACACCAAACCCGTGAAAAGGCTAAGCTTCCACCAGTTAGATAAGTTTAAGTGCAGAGCGAATGGTTTATCATATGGAATGATATCGTGCTGTTTCTGAATAAGCTGGCTCGAACCGGATAAGTACGGCCTTATAGAAAATTGGCGTGAAATGGAAGTGCTTGTGCTTTCGCGTTTCGTCCGGTGAGTGAGGCGGCCGGTGGTTCAACCCCTTTCTCCTTTTTCTTTCCAGCCTCCCCCTTCCTTTGTCTGCGTTTCCTTTCCTTAATTTTAATTGCAAATGTCCATAGGTAGCGGTTATTGCTTTCCATCATGAGAGCCACTTGCTCATTTGCCCGTCTACTCTATAAAAATCATATCACTTACAGTACGGCATCTGACCTGTTCCTCTTATCAATAGGTTCTATTAAAAGATGCAGAAGATCAACAACAGCGTACACACTTTACAACAACTTCTGATTTAGGCAAAGACCAGCGTCTTAGTAAATACAACATTAGCTGAAGTAACAAATGTCAGTTTAATCTCCGGGCTTATATTTGTGTTACTTGATCAATAGAGCCGAATTCATGCTAAAAGATGATAAGTTATGTAGACAAAGGCCACTGAAGCGATCGCGTATCAAAGCCCCAGATCATTTTGCGACCCATATACAACGTTTAGTTATTATCTTTCATCACGCGATTTTCTCAAAGATGTTTTTTCATAGCATGATATTGAGGCTTACTGTTATTAGTACCTAAATACCAAACGAAAAGGTTTATGTGCGCGAAATTGTTGTGCTATTAAAATAATCTTAAATGATTTATAGACAACATTATGGTGTACCTATGTTTTTGTAAGTTCACAAATCTAAAACTGGTAACCCTAATTCTAATAGTAAATTACATAATCGACGACCGATGGTTATGTCAGCGGATTCGTGCAAGTAGCGATATAGTGTTGCGTAAATTGTCGAAGAAAAAATAAGACACAAGTTTGCGCGTTTACCGCTAAAAAGAAATCCTTTATCGTATCTCCTCTTTTCGAGGGCACTTCCCTTACGACATATCGGGTGATGTTCAATTCCACGGTCATTCGGACGGGAAAGCCAAGTTGGCTTCTAAAAAGCTCGGTGTCCTCAGCCGAGCAAGACAGTACTTCTGGTCGGCCCACCGCCTCCAACTTTATAAGGCACAGGTGCGGCCACATATGGAGTACTGCTCTCACCTCTGGGCTGGGGCACCACAATACATGCTCCTTCCATTTGACCGCATCCAAAACAGAGCTGCCCGAATCGTCGACGACCACACTCTTTCCGATCAGCTTGAT
>DWHO01003661.1:0-11784 GCA_018247575.1 Eurytides lysithous rurik | reverse complement strand
CATGAATGTGGATGGAGTGAGAGGTAGAGGAAGACCGAAGAAAGTGTGGATGGATTGCGTGAATAAAGACATGAGTGCGAAAGATGTGACTGAGGAGATGACGGATGATAGAGGAGTATGGAAGAAAAATACGTGTTGTGCCGACCCCACCTAGTGGGATTAGGGCAGGAGAATGAAGAAGCTACTTCATAATCATGAACACATGAACACCCGTTAAAAGTACGCGATCTTAAATGGCGACGATGCAAACGCGAGCGAATTAAATATATTTACTAACCTGTTATCACATCGTTAACTTGTGTACTCATATATAATAGATTTCCACAAAATATTTTAGATCTACTACTTGGAACTTTAAGACTAAAATTAAACTCATTTTATTTTTTAAATTTTAATATATTGCACAGATGTTTCTGGTAGATCGAAATTCGCGTAAATTATTGTCTCGCTTGTTATTGCACTTTGTTGTTTAATATTGTGACGGAATTTTAAGTCAAATCGAAATATTTTTATCCAAATACAATTACAGACACTTATGAATCGTCATATTTACATCTCAGTTCGTGAGGAAGCTACCACCGGCTCGGAATGCAGTTCTATTGAGAGCCGGCGAGAAGCTCAAAAGTTGCTCTTTTGAAATGTCGTTACAGTAAATTGCCCTAATACAATAATATCTGACACACATACGAGTCAATCAACTATATTCCATGCATTTTGGTCCGCCAGAAACTCTTGAACAGTATAATAAAATTTATGTAACAGATTATTTCTAATATTAGTTTTTAAATCTCTCAAATGGTAGATCCAGGACATATTGTGGAATTTTATTACATATGCGTATACTCACGCCCATGAAGGATTTTTTCACCTTTTGGAGACGAAACCGAGATGTTACAAGCTTATTCTTATTTCTAGTATTTATCACGTGTAAGTAAAAAAACAACTATTAAGTTTCTGACTGCTTAGCAGAACTGCAATTGGAGGGTTGAAAAATGCTTTTATATATTATTATATTCCCTACTATTTAAATAAATTTATATTGATATGATTCGATTACATTGTTAAAAGCCGATTCTAGCCTAAAAGAGTTTAAGTGAATTCAAAGTTCACGGTTTGAGCTTTACGGAAAGTTTTAAGCTGCACTTTATGTAACGTTATGGGTGTAAAGCGTCTACCTCAGGCCTTACGTTGGTGTCAATAATGCAAATTTAAAGTCGTTTATTACACGAGATGCTAGAGCGCCGACATAAAGTGTTTAAAGCAATCTGCGTCGTAAATTTAACAAGTTAACCCGGGAAAATATTCTTTAACTCTTTCGCTACCGGCATCACATATATGTTACTACGTTACATACTCGCAGTTACTACAACATAATTCCCGCAACACTCGAATTTAAGAATAAATTATTCGGGAATTATTTGCTAATTAACATTTATAAATTTTACTCCTTAGTAGGGCAAGTCGGGCTTTTGGGCTTATATTGTAGTACCGCCACTGCATACTCGTGTACATATATATATATATATCCTGAGGACCTGCTAGTGAAAGGGTTAAAGAATTGATATTATTTAACGAAAACTTCTTCATTTTACATTTCTTCATCAGCATTGTTGTTGTTTAACAAATGTTATTTATGACTTTCCATGGATTCTCAGAAAAGCCGCAATAAGTCACATTAACATGCCTAAATGCTGTGTGTGTGACAACAATTTATTTGTAGGACTCCTTTACGGAATCCGCCTTCCGCCTTTTATGTAGTAGACTGACAAAGGAGCAAGCAGTTCACCTGATGGTAAGCGATTACCGCCGCCCATGGACATTTGCAAAATTCCTGAACTTGCAAATGCGTCGCCAGTCTTTAAGGGGGAAATTTTAAGAGAGGGAGGGAGGATGATCGAAGGGGTAAGGGAGGAGGAGGAGTGGGAACAAGAGTGAGAGGAGGAATAAGGGGAGGGTAGGGATGGGCCACCAGCCACCTCACTCACCGGACGAAATGCGGAAGCAAAAAGACACTTCCACTTCACGCCGATTTTCTGTAAGGTCGTAGTACTAATCCGGTTCGAGCCGGCCAATTCAGTAGCAGGTTCAGCTGCGTGGCTCTACCACCGTATACTTAGAAGAAGGTAAATTAAATATAAGTTATGGCTAAAAATTTTACCATTAAATTCTAAATTTAAAGTGAATGGTTCACTAAAACTACATTGAGGAAAAGTCAAAGCAAAAAGACTTACAGTAACTTTTCAATTAGAATGTTTAATTATGGATAATACTTTAGTATTTTATAGGAATTATATACATGATGATGATGTGTGTATGCAAGTATTTTGTATTATTATAAGTAGTACGTGAATGTCATGTTAAATAGATAAAAAGGAATATCATAGTTTTCGTAATAATTTTAAATCGCAGTACAAATCACACTACATAAGGTTTGCTATTTTTTTTTAAAAGGCACGTTATATATTGTTTTTATTGGTTTATTATTCAAATATATTTTAATCTATTTTTACTTAATTTATAAATAATAATTTTAAAGTAACAAAAACTCAATAATTGTGTTAATTAATATACTTTCACTTTTGTTTGCTAGTTTTTGAACGCATATGAAAACGTCACTAACTAACTGGGATGTGCATTATTACTGTGGAAATTATTATCGATATAAAAAAAAACAACAAAATTTCTAATAATATATTAAGGAATCTCAAAACATGAATTTAAAAAAAAATCGTTTTCCAAATTTTTAAGTAAGAACATGTTAGAAGTTTGAAGTTAGCCGATGCGTGTTGTATTTATGAAACTTAAATTTATAATATAAAATATGATATCAAATAAGATAGGGGTATAAACAATTGCATAATGATTTTACATTTGTGACATACAAAACACTTATTGGAAATAGTAAATCATATGTAATTGACAATATTTTTTGCTTCAGTTATTTTTACACATCTATTTTAATCTGGTTCGGTTTTTATTATTTCAGTTAACTGAAATGTAATTATATAAACAACTTTTAATTTTCCGGAAATATATCGAAAACTTCACGTAAATGCGCATCACTACCAAAATACGTAGCCAATCAGGTATTAACGCTTGATGTCACGTGGGCTGTAGCGGGGAGGTCGTAGAAAGGAACGAAGGTTTTCGAACGGCCAGCGGATCTGGCGTAACGTTGTTCTTTTCGCGCTGCCAAGTATCAACAAATTCGCCGCGCAGCCGGCTGGCTAGTATCGAAACTGTGGAAGTGTTGTGTTGTGAAAAAAAATGAATTTAAATATTTAACTATACATTAATTGTGCACTGTGACATATTATTCCAAAACTTTAAAGTGTTTCAAAGTTGTGGTAAGTATTCTTATTTCAGTAATTTGTTGCTGTTATTTCTTAAGTTATTGTTTGATTTTAGACTGATACGTGCACACCTATGCGCGTTATCATAGTTTTATCACGTTGACCGTGTGAGTTTCACAACTATTAGTCACTCTATTCAGCCACTTGAATTGCGGAATTCAAGTATTCAGTTAATTATAATATTTTAACCAAAACAGTTCCAACTATCTAAATTTACTTAAAAAACTATGTACAATATATTTGATAACACACTCAAGACAATATTTAAATGTCATATTACCCTTATTATGCAATATCTACAATTAAACTTTGATAAAAGGTAATTATTAATTAATGACTCGTAAAGTAATGAAATAACGACTACACAAGAATCACAAAGTGAAGGTAGTCGATGTCAATACTACAATTTGTTGATTATAAAACATGTCTTACAATAACTCCATAAAAGATTTGTGGAATTAATGTTTGTTGAGTTTACACATTTACTAATTCTGTATTGATCAGCTATACGTAAAATTATTATTTACAAAATATTAATTAGCAAAATTTAAGAATAATATTACACATTATATACTATTACTATTATTACTATTACCATTACTATAGAAAAATATTCTCTATTTGATGGATACTAGTTGCTTTAAAAAGGTACCATATAGGACAAGAATATAAATGGTGATGTAGCAAATATGTTGATAGACTATCAATGTTTTATAAATTTGTCCTATAAAAAGATATCTAAAAGAGATTTGTACAAAATATATGGACAGTTCTTTTAACTTAGTGTCTTAACGGAGTAAAAAAATCATGACAACAAAAACAGTTCTCAAAATGAGTATGATAAAAAGTATAAATAAATCAGCTTTATCATTTTCCCTTTCTTTTTTACTTAATGTATTTTTTAAAGTGCATTTAGTACTAATCATTTATAAAGCATTCTTATTTTTTTGCTTCTTTTGACATTGATTATTATCTGTGTTAATGTTATTATATATTTTATCTCATAATTTACTGAAAAGTTGCTTAATTTGACAATAATCATGTTGAAAGCAATTCAAAACGACAATATGTTTTGTTGCCCAATATTCTTTGATATCTGTAACATTAGCCAAGTGGTTTAAATATTCTTGCTCTATAATCTAACAAAGGGTTTTCCAGCGTAATCTTTTCGGCCAGTTTTATCATTTCAAAATGTGATAGCGTTCTTTTGTTCGTAATGATTCGCCCGAGCTATTGTTTCGCTCGCTGATTAAACACAATAAAAATTGTGAATCTGTGCCGTGTAACTGGCTGTTTAGCAATAGAGCGATATCGCTTTTTCGTTTTTTTTTTATTTATTTTAAATCGACGCTGCAATTCGACGCAATTTTTATTGCGACGTTTTAGTAGTTGCCTTGTCTTAGGTAATAGACGTACTAGCCCAGTTGAATACTCTCTGCCATATTTGGAATATTTTTATTTTCGAGGTTGAATTGCATAGAGTGCCATGTAGTTCACAGCAAGAATCTATTCCGTGATTATGGACTCTATAAAGTGCTCGGAATGTCGAGAATTTAACATCTATATACATAATTTATTTTTATACTAGCATTCAGTGGCGGTACTACCTACTACCATACAAGCCCAAAAGCCCGGCTTGCTACTAAGGAATAAAATTTATAAATCTTTAGCACGTTATTCCCGCAACGCTCAAATTAAAAAAAAAATTATGGGAATTACGTGCTAATTAACATTTATAAACTATACTCCTTAGTAGGGCAAGCCGGGCTTTTGGGGTTGTATGGTAGTACCGCCACTGCTAACATTGATCTTATATGCGGCTCAGCTTCCGTGGATTTTCATATTCGATAAATTCTCCCACTTCGCTCATTTTTCGGGATTGAAATAGCCTACATTATTCCCTGTCCTAAAAGCTATATCTATGCCATAAGCCATATTAATTGTTCCTTGTACTGTGAGTTGCATCATAGACAAATAAACCAACAAGCACTGAATGTGTCCTTGTTAGTTCGGCTTCACAATATCAGTAAGGATTAACATTATTTATTTCCCTCCAGTGGACCGTCTGCATCTTCGAACTTTACATGCTCTTTTTAGTTTTTTTTTGTTTCTTTATTTTATATATTGATACTTCTATTTTGTTTTTATCTACACTTGTAAATAAGGTTAATAGCCTTTACATAAAGTCTTACCGGCCCGCAATTCAACAGTGAAAATGTTAATTATTATCGTTCAAAAGTGACCGACACTCGAATGAAATCGAAGTGATATCAGCGTCTCATGATAACATCTGAATATTGTTTGCGATAAGATTCGCAAACGACTTCTCTAGAACCTTCCTTATTAATATTGAGCATTACTTGGAATCGATTGACTATCTGTTCAGTCACTAATTATTTTTAATTGTCGTTGCATGAACAAAACGTATCATTAGATGCGCTTAGTGGCTTTTGTACTCTGTAAAAATGAAGCGTAAATGATTAGCGTTAACAAAAACAAAAATGCGTTTTTTTTTTTTAAATAAATTCCAATCAGACCATTAGACACTGTATTCCCCTACTACTAAGTATTCGACGTTGACCGTTTTTAATAAAGTAGTTATTTAGAATTTATTTTGTATACTAGAATAAAAAATTTACAACTATAAATATTTCTTTTTTTTTTATAAAATGTTAAAGACAAAAACAGAAAAGAAGGCGAAAAAATCGAGTACTCGATTCATAAGTGCTTGTAAAGACCTATTTGAATAAAAAATATTTTGATTTGATTTGATTTGATTTAAGCGATACACTTGCAATGTTTCAACATATAAGCTCCGTTTTGAACCACATTCGTTCAATATTGGATTTGCGCTGGGCGTGTCATTAAGAAATTAAAATATTTTTGTAAATCTCTTTGAAAGCACTGCCTTTCCAACTGCTATGCTTTCCATATGCTATAATATATAATGCTCGCACATAACTGCTTGTCCGTTGATTCACATAGTATTTTTCTAGGGTCCGCCTAGAATAGTTTTACATTTCAGAAATGGTAGATCAAAAAATTTAATAATTATTCGATCGCCAATTGATTTCTTCGAGTGTTCCATATTTAAAACCCGTCACTTTTGTCTACGCGCGTTTATTATTGGATAATATAGAAGAATGAAACCAATGTGAAATATGTAGTAATAACAAATTGAATCGATCGATTTTGTGTAAATAAATTTGTCTTTCATTTTAAAAAGGCTTCAAAGAATTGATATTCTCTATTAGTGTGAATTTTGTATATGTTACGCATTATCTGAAAACAGTCAATTGATGTCGATGATTCTATTTTTAAACGGAAAAGGGATATCACAGGGTTGGTCCCGAATAAATTTCATTTTTATAGGATTTTGAATTTCGAAGGTACACCGGGCTGATGTTTTTTTTTTCTTTCAAACGAGTAGTAAATGTAAGTTTAGGATATACATAGTTAGATCTATTTATCGGTTACTTTTTTTTTAAATATTTAATATTTGTTTTTTTCTTTGTTCAAGTCACGGGACATTCACAATGCACCCCTAGCTTTTGTGGTAAATTGAATGGGCTCTTTGAATACATACGGGTATTGAATGAATAGGCACTAGAACTGAAGCTATGATAATGACCACACAGGCATAAGGACTATAATGCATATTAAATTATTTAAGTTAAGCTTAAGCAGTATACATCCCAACATGTGAGATAAATAAGACGTTGTTATTTCAGCATACAACTTTGGTGCGTCAATACACCTATAGATAGCATAATACCCTAAAAGTTATAAAACAATGACTTATTGTCTTTCGATTAGTTAGTTGATTGATAAATTATAAACGCATTGAAATCAGAGATCAGGTTGAAGAAAAAGTAAGGAACTTTTTTATGTTTCTTTAATACGTGTAATTTTGTATGTAACCTCTAATTGACCGTTTGGCAATACAGCTATATATATATATATATATATATATATCTTCGCGAATGCGTCGAAGGTATTAAGTATTCGTTATAAGTATAAACTCTTTGAACCCGTACATTGCTTCAATCAGAAAATAGTACACTGCTGGCTCTAGACATATGCTTTTTTAAATTGCTTGAAAGCTTATTACGTCACTCTTAACTAGATCATTAGGGTTAAACACAATGGTGCGGAAACCATATATAAAACAAAAAAAAAACTAATGTTGAATTAAATCTGTTTTCCAAGCACGTGACGTCAATAATGTGATAGAAATATCAATTATCTTAGATTTTTGTTGAAACATCCTATAAACTTAAAAAAAAATTGAAACACCCTATAATGTAATCATTTTAGAATCGTGGAAAAAGTGAAAAGGCATCATAGCTTGACGTGATGTCGTCGGCAAGTCTTAGAGCAATATGGGAAATAGAATAGCGCATCGACTAGATAACAATGTATCCATAATCGTCGGCTCGGCGTAACCTATGATGGTAAAATTTTAAAGAGAATGTTCGTTCTTATTTTATCTTTTATAATGTTATGTTATCCAAATATTGTTTACAGTTTTACTCGCATATAAAAGTAAGATAGGACCGTTTTTTTTATTACATTAAATTTTGTGCCGAATGCGTATTGCCATAAAGCGCAGGATCCCTATTGAAGGGCGCTACCGCCCCCTAGTTGCCGCTGGAGCTTTTCGTGGGGGTGAGTAGAGAGATAGAGAGATAATTAATTTTAAAATATAATCGACAGAAATAAAATTTTGGGTTCACAAAAGGTTGGGTTAAGGTAGGTTAGTTATGCCCCAAAAATCTGATAAGTCATACGTTGTCTGGTTTGTTACTCACATAATATACTATACGTTGAATGGTAAACAGGAATCGTTCTTCGTGTTTTGATATTACCCATTCCTTAAACAAGTTCTCATTTCTCTCATTTCAATCAACTCGTCATCAACATTGAGATCGATATATATCGACGGGAAAAAAAACAATTAATAATAGAGATTATGATCTAATCGCGATATAGTTTGTTTGCCATACTATACATCGCCATGCTCTGTTATCACGCATTAGATCATCGAGCGTCCGCCTACGTGGATAAATACACATAGCCGCATATAAAAATGTCCACTGCAACGTCGATTAGTAAAGCATATAGCGCGGTCACAGTTTCATATTGTTCCAATAATCGTAAATGCTGGCCGATAGTCGGAACCGATAAATTGATACGGTGACGTTCGACGGTGGGACGATAGGCGATACCGTATCGCGTCGCCTTATCCGCGCCCGTTTATCAAGCGCCTCAGTGGTCTACGATCCGCAAGACAAGCAACACTAGACATGGCAGAGTACCGCGCAGGGAAGGCGGGCATCAACGCCGAAGCCCAGGCGAGGATCAACAGCAAGTACAACGACGACATCGCCCGCGAGACACTCGAATGGATCAAACAGCTCACCGGCGAACCCGCGGACACCAGCGGCGGCGCCGACAACCTCTACGAGGTATTGAAAGACGGTACGCTCCTCTGCAAACTGGTGAACGCGATACAAGAGGGCTCAGTGAAGAAGATCAACCAGTCGACCATGGCGTTCAAGTGCATGGAGAACATAAACGCGTTCCTCGAGGCGGCGAAGAAGCTGGGCGTGCCACCGCAGGAGACGTTCCAGACCATCGATCTGTGGGAGAGACAGAACCTGTACTCGGTAGTGATATGTCTGCAGTCGTTGGGGCGGAAGGCAGGCAACTACGGCAAGCCCTCCATAGGTCCGAAGGAGGCCGATAAGAATGTTCGAGATTTCAGCGATGAGCAACTGAAGGCCGGACAGCACGTCATCTCCCTCCAGTACGGCACGAACAAGGGCCAGCAGTCGGGCATCTCCTTCGGCAACAGGCGCCAGATGTGATATTTTTAATCCGTAACGAAATAAATAATTAAAATGATATGTATAAATTCAACGAATAAACTTTTATATTTTCCTAAAACAGTATTTCATTTACGACGTGGCGTTCAGGCGCACCCAAGGTTTCGTTGTATTTGCAAGAATGCGTAACTACAGGCGATTAGATAAAACACGAGCACCCGTAGGCATGCTGTTACAATGCAATTGCAATGAAATTGAACACATTTAGGTTTCAGTTGCATCATTGGGATATCATTTATAGCGTAATTATTTTATGGTTTCATTGATATCGCTTAATCGCCACTTTCCTGTGGAATTTTTTGTGACGAGGACGGAACCTTAACATACTTATAATTCTGACTGTATATTATCCATGAGTCGTAGATCTCCTTTATAGAGTCCGTCATGGGATACCACTGCATTGTAGTTGATTTTACCGTCATGTATTGCAGTAGTGTGATACTGTTTAGCGGTTTCCAGAATAATTATCATAATATATCATCTATATCTCTGCATGTGACGTACTGTAAGAAAGAAACAATTCTTTTTTGAGAAAGCGGAACTGTTATAGGTTTTTAACTTTGTAATTTTTTGACCCATAGATAGATTTGTAAAATACGTTCTAATTCGGATAAATGAAAAATAAAGATACAATTTAAATCGCTAATGTAAAGTTAAAAACACTGGATAGTATTGTCTTAAGTGAACTTGTCACATAATACACTATATCCAACGCGGGTAACCTTTAAAATGTCAGGGGGCGAGTTAGCTCCCTTGCGGCAACCCGCGTCATGGTGACGCGATCGCGGTATCGACCTAACAACCGTAAAGTTGTTTCGTGCAATATGAAACGATTGCAGATAATAAAGAATATGAGTCAACCGGTGTTTTGCTGCAATGTTCATTTATGTAATCGTCGATCGCTTGCCATGATAGATAGCAGTAAACTTTTAGTTATCATGTTGTTAACCTAAAATCCTGAATAGCTGTGTAACAAAATTCGTTGAGTGTATTCTTTGCTTTATATGGATTTTTGTTAATAGATTTTTTTTACATAGTTTCTATTTATTATTTAAATTGAATGCCTCAATAACTGTGGATATTGTTAAGCAACTGACTGAATTAAAACAAACAATTAACGAAGGTGATGGAATCATAAACATAACATAACAGCATAATTTAATAGTGGTTCTGTTTGCATAAGTGCATTTACACACCGAACATTAAATCGTGAGAAGTTTAGAGTTAAAGATTTGCATTATGCAAATCTGTTTTCTGAAAAAGCAATTAAATTTAAATATACTGTAAAATTATAACGGTACAGACAAGGTCATATTTCCTTAAGGATTCAAACGACTAATTGACGATTTTGAAATGTCTCAAGCAGTATTTATACCGTATAATATATCCCATATTTAAACGTAGGTCTCTTTTGAGAATTATTTTCTCTTGTGTCTACGCCGATATAATTTTATCAATCAATTATTAAAACGTTCATGGCTTTGGAACGAACAAAATAAATAGGCTGTATAATATGTGAGACTTCAGGAATAAGATAACGAATTGCAATATGATATTTGATATACTTAGATAAATATATTAATGTGTTTTACATTCATAATTACATACATATAAACATTAAATTATTACGTATATATTAGACGAGAGATTAAATCTGTTGCTTTTTCGAGCAAATGCGATCATCCATCCTAATTTCGAGGGGATCACTTTCGACATTCATAATCGGAGAATTATTGCTTCTGGTGACAAGAGGGCTGGATCTTTTGCTCAAATTTTAAGCATAACCATTCAACGGGGAACTGCAGCCAGTCTTCTTGGTTTGTGTACTATGAATTTGATTATTGAATTGAATATTGAATTTTTATGTCTCGCGGAGTAGGTTTTATATATTTTAGGTTACGATTAGTGTAATAATAATATCGATGCTGGAAAGCAAAAGCGTAGTAAATTACTCATAGAGTATTTTTTTTTTAAATTACATTGTTGAAATCAGTAAATTAAACCCACATCGATTGGTTTATGTATGGTGAATAATTTTCTCGGTTTTGCTGGTCACTACGTTTGTGCTTTCCAGGGTCAATATCGACATATGTAAATTTTTCTGATCGACATAACTTTGTAATGACGAACATATTATTTTCTTTATTTAATGACTTTAAAAATATTTAAAAAATACATATATCACAAAAATCCCTAAAGATTCAAGCGTCATCCGAAAATTTTAAGACTTTTTATTGCTTCAAAGTTAAATTTAAATAGGAACACTGAAAATAATAGACGCTTGTACAATGTCACATCGGTCGGACGGATGGGATACGAATAAAAGGCAGTAGCTGGTAAGTTGTTTACTTTCATGGTCTGAACCACCTATTAAAATTTGACGGGAGGTCCAAAAATAACCCTGTAATATTAAATAGGTACTTATTATGAATATTGACCCACCGTCGCTTATCTAACCAATGTTTTTATGTCTAGTGCAATAAAGAATTTCACACATAATACACCCACACCATCTCGTCACAGTTACAAGTATTTTAAAACGT
>DWHO01003660.1:0-11787 GCA_018247575.1 Eurytides lysithous rurik | reverse complement strand
TGCCAACACTTCGCTTTCCAGTCCGTGGTCGCCACTCTAGAACCTTAATGCTCCAACTCAGTCCTGCGAACAATGTGCCCCACCCATTGCCACTTAAGCTCACTTTGAAATTAGTTGGGCTATATCGGCAACTTTCGTTTTTCTACGGATTTCCATATTTCTGTGTCTCCATAGCCCTTTAAGTGACTTTGAGCCTTTTTATGAAGCCCACTGTGAGTGACCACGTCTCGGTGCCGTAAGTGATTTCTGGCAACACAAACTGGTCAAAGACTTTCGTCTTGAGGCACTGCGGGATTTGGGACGAAAAGATGTTACGCGGCTTACCAAACCGAGTTAGATTCGACGACTGACCTCTTTCTCGAAGTTGAACCTACCTAGTTGAATTGTTTGTTCCAAGTAGATGTAATTGTCGACAACTTCGAGAGTAGAGTTTCCAACTTTAAGAGAAGTGTGTGTGGCAAGGACATTTGACAAAATTTTTGTTTGTCCGTGTTCATTTTGAGACCTACTTCTTGAGATACTCTACTGAGATCATCGAACATTATGCCAAGGTCCTCCAGGGTCTCAGCCATGACTACGATGTCACCGGCAAATCGAAGATGAGTGAGGTACTCACCATTTATGTTGATGCCAAGTCCATTCCAGTCCAGAATCTTGAAGGCATCTTCCAGTGCAGAGGTGAAAAGTTTCGGAGATATATCTCCCTGTAGCACTCCTCGTTGCAACTGGATAGGTTTTGAGTTTTGGTTCTGGAGTTGAACTAACATGATAGCGTTTTTGTACAGACGCTTCAACACATCATTGTACCGGTAGTCAATTTGGCTACGGTGAAGAGATCACCGCCCAGGTCTCAATCTAATCGAAGGCTTTTTCATATTCCACGAATCCTAAAAATAGTGGCTGGTTATACTGCCCTGTCTTCTGTATAACTTGCCTCAGCCTGTGGATGTGGTCTATGGTACTAAAGCCTTTCCGGAAATCGGCTTGTTTGATAGACTGGAAGTCATCAAACCTTTGTGTGAGACGATTCGTGATGACTCTCAGCTTATAAACATGACTCAGCAGGGTGATGGGTCTATAATTCTTTAGTAATTTTATCACCCTTTTTGAAGAATAACACGACCACACCCGTGTGCTATGCCTGTGGCGTTTTGGAGTTCAAGCTGAACACTTTCGGGGTTCTGGATTTGTATAGGTGATGGTAGAAGTGTAGATTTCATCAATCTAGATGTTTCCAGGCGTACGTTTAGGTTCAATGTGGCCTCTGACTATACGGTGATGACTCCCGAACTTAATCGCGTTGATCACTGTGACTTCATTAAATATTTGCCCCTTCATCGCGATGAATTCTTGTTGCGCCATCGGGGCTTATCCTTGTCCATGTAGTGATGATTTCAAATTTTGAGTAAACAATAGAGATTCAAACCCAGGATAATCATTTAAAATAGGTAGTATTTTTGGAATGGATTAATTAATTACCTTTTTTATCAGGATGATTACTAAAAAGGGAAATCAAACTATACACGAGCTGCACAAAACACTTTGAAAACACCTTTTTTTTGAATTAACATATTAAAATTTTTGTGTTACTTACACATAATTACTTATGAAGATCTGTTGCATAACACTTAATATCTAACTTGACCCTTCTGGCATATTCAAGCAAATAGTTATCAAATGTTCTCTGAACTCCTGCTGGCTTTTGTTCTATCCCATTTGACCAAAACCATTCAAGCGACACTAAATGTATGTGACACTAATCTACACCTTTGGTTCGAGGCTCAGGATTAAAGCCTGTGATGGTTCTTTGTTCACCGTCTACGCAATCTTTAGCGAGCTGCTGAGAGGAATGAAAGTAACAAGTAAGCGCTCATCTTCGGTAAAACTCATTGATTTATGTTAATTATGTAAAAATTTATCCACCAACCAAATCGCGGTCGCACTAGTGTTATGCGTACTTCCATATGAGAGAAAGAAACAAGGTTACCCTTATACCACAAGAGAAAATTATTTAATAGCCTCTACTACCACAATCCAAGAGATGTCGCAAACTTTGATGGTAATAGAGCCACGCAAGAGCTCTCGCTGCTTTTGAATGGGCCAGTTTGAACTGGGCAAGCACCGTGACCTAACATAAAATTGACGTGAAGTGGAATGTTTGGACTGCGGTGTTTCGTCCGGAGATCTAGATGGCCAATGGTCCAATCCCTCTCCCTCCCCCTTCCCGAACTCTCTCCCTCCCAAAAATTCCCAACTAAAATGCTGGCAACGCATTCGCCTTTGATTAAACAAATGTCCATGGGCAGCGGTCATGGCTTACCGTCAGTTGAACCGCTTTCTTTTTTGCCTTATTAAAAAGGCAAGTCTCTGCTACAGAAACACTTCCCGTGCCGACTGTACACGAAAGATATACATAAATTCTTTTGTCCTGTGAAAATTATACTTACTTGATTGAGTTAACATGTGATGTAGCCAGCAAGCTGATGTGACTGTCTCAGCCATGGTTACTTCGTTGGCAACAGAACAGAGCTCTCGCCTGGACCCTTTTATGCCCTCATCTCTCGTCCCTTTGTAGCCACATCACGGAGCGAGGTGTCCCTGAGGTAACAATGGCCCGTCACGAACAATACCATGCCTCGATTGTGCGACAGACTGACAAACGGTAATCGGCCATTGTCACAGATCTTAATGCACAAAATCTCCGTATTCATTGTTTTCACCCGGTTGTCGTCGCGTGGCTGGACGGGAAATTCATATTTGTTATGTATGTGTGACGATGACGTGATCGAGGCGGATTTAGAACTTAGCGACGTGTTGCCAGGTGACGTTCACCATAAATAATAACTCCATTGACAGCTTATCTCTTATATAATCTACTGTATAACCTAATACGTATTTTGGTCGCAGGATCCACACATTTGCCTGTTTTTCACCACAAAACAGTAATTTAAAAGCATTAATATATTCCGACTTAAAAACTAATGACTGCTAGCCAAAGATATTTCGAGAACAGAAATTCTTAGATTTATAGGTGTGTTTCCGGCTTTAGCGCAGGGTAGAGCTTATAACCGCTTCGATTAGCCGCACACAATTAAAAGAAAGAGCGAAAATGCTTATTCTTGGGATAAAAAAAGATCTCGCACTTTTCTTAGACATTTATAGTCACCATCGCTAATAAAATAAACAAAATTGTCAAAAACTCTAACACGTCACGAAAATTCTAATAAGAAATATTCGCTCTTATAAGTCAAACCTTGTTAGTTGTCTGGATACTGGTTATTTATTTACTCAGCTTCTAAGGCTTCGTGAAAATTGTAATGTTCGAGGCTTGGAAATGAGACTTCTCGCTATGGGGATGTTAGCCATCTTATTGTTGATCCATCAAGCTGGCTAACGCCGTGTCTTGATCCATTAAGGTCTGCATACCTCGGTGGGGGATGAATGCTCACCGGCCGTCGGTTGACGCACGTCACAACAGGCGGACGTGACGTCATTTGCATGGGCTTCCGCTCGCGAAGGAAGCTGACGCGGCGCCGCTGTGACGTCAGAACCACAGGATGCCCAGGCGCAAGTGTAAATGACAATCTATTTGGACCTTCGTACTGCATGACACACTTTTTTAATATCCAAGTGCTAGGCATTACTCGCAGCTTCGTCGCATGCATGCAGTATGTATTCTTTCTCCCTTAAGCGTATGTAATTTTTTTCGGGATCAGACAGAAGAACAGAATCTTCCTCTGAACTCGAAAAATAATGAACCAATGGAAGTCATGACGATGAACTTCTTCGTTGCGCTATCGAAGAACATACTGAAAGAGACTCAAAATCATAGAAATCATGATCATCAAAGAAATATGTCTTCTATACTATAATGTAGAGGTCTGTTTTTAATTAGAAACTTAATAGCGGCTGTCAATAACATTCACATCGATGCTATGAAATTAAATCACATTTTATCCCAATCCGCTATGTGGTAGTTGTTTAGATAACTAAAATAAATATAATGGGAGTTCTCACAGTCGCTTTCTGACTCCCTCCCTCTCTCCCTTTCTCTTGTCTGAATTTGCCCTGTAATTATGTCTTCCGTCACAAGTGGCTTGCGAGCGTCGACAAATAATTCGATAAAGCTTATCGGGGGCCCACGCGCCGCAAGGTGCCCTCGCCCCGATTACGTCGTCAAATATTGGTAAGGTGCCTCAAAGGACGTTATTATAGCGACTTCTTTAGCTTTCCTATCGTTTTCTTTTTTTTTTCGTTTCGTATGTAAGCGTCCTGACAGCTGCCTGTGATACGGATTATTTTTTAGTCACGTTTCCCTGTTTATAATATGTTTTGTTAATTTAAGCAAAGAACCTATTGCGATAGGTTTTAGATTATATACACATGTTGTGTAATGGTCACCTAGTAGTCGAGATTCGAACGACTTTAAAACATTATTAAGACTTTTTATCGTATGTTTGTATCTAATCATATCGTATATATTTTCTTTATTATATTTGTAATGATGGTATGGATATAAACTGAGAATATAATTCTTTACCTGACTATTCGTATACCATATTTCTATTTTAGTTAACATTCCTCCTCTATATAAACCTCAACTAGGCTAAATTTCTAACTACTTTGTGTGCGCAATATGCTTCGAATGTACAGTTTGTTCTTTTCACCTATCAATATACACAAATATAAGCAATGCTATATAACTATATATCTATACTATCTATATCTAACTAGATAACACGTCTTCCTCACGAAGCTCTACTAGCTTTTTATGTAAACCTACTTACGAAAACATCACAGGCGCACAGTGGTGATTTGCCAAAATTGACGGAACTTCGTTTAATCAAGAAATACCAAAAAAGGAGGTGATAAAGGCCAACTTCGTACTGGATTGATGTGGTGCTTCGATGTAGCAAAGTAACTTTTCTCAAATCGCTCTCGGAAAATCGATCTAACGATCCCTCGTAAACTTCGTCTATAAAATTACGCGGCGTCGAAATGTCATTGGTCTATTGCCGATTCCGTCTGAGCATCCGGGTCAACGGCGGAACCTCCGCCAGTGTTGAGTAACTTCACGCCGTTTACGTGTGCGGGGTAACAGTGGCCCAAATAGTGCGGCCGCCGCCTCCGAACAAATTTCAGGGCGCATTATCCAAGAGCCGTGAAGTACTGTGACACAAATTCTTAGGCAAATTAACACCCGTTTAGTGCAGTTGATGAGCTGTTGGCTTCGGCGTTGCAAGCTGTGGGTTCGATTCCCCCGGGATCAATATTAATACGAACTACAGATAATTGTTCTAGATCTGCGAGTTTGTTAATATGAAATATATGTATGTAAAATTCCCCCCTTGTAACACAAGATATTTCTATCGTAAAATACAGGAAGCATTTAACAAAATGAAAAGTAATGCATTGTTAATGCGAATTTAAATGACACTATGTTAAGACATGCTGTGAGAAAAATATTTAAAGATACCTTTCTTTACTCATGATTAAAAAAACACAGTTTATTGTATAATGAAAAGTATTTGGTATTGTGTAAACGCATTACATAATAACATTTTACACGGATAAATGCAGAATCCGATCCGAAATCCGAATCCAGAACCTGTGATTACCTAACTAACAGTTTGGCAACTGCTTTATCAGGATAAGGAAACCTAAACAAGATCCTTTGCTAAATCATATAAAATTCTTGTTCTATGGGAACAGATTAGAATTAGCCAACATTTCAATCAATGGTCACTGGGTATTCATAGATAGAATTCCTGCCTGTTAAAGGACGAGCGTACCTTACTCCCCAGATGAAATGATAAAGTATAAACATTTCTCCTATTCTGGTCACACCGTAATTACTAACGCATCTACCGAGAGTGGTGAACAATAATGTACCTAACAGTAGTGATAGACTTTAACTCAGTACGAAGGTAGGCTATATTATCACTTACCATTAAATAGAATGGTATCCGAGTTAGTCGATGGTGCTTGAATACATATGGCAAATATTACGGTGAGAAAATCTGTAATCACTGTTCTCTTAGTTAAAGAGTTAACACACATTCTGTCTTTGTTTATATCACGCTTATGAAAAGCTTTAATGATGTTATAAAGTGGGTTACGGCAAAGTTTTCTATTATGTTATTAAATAGGTTCTTCAAAAATGCAGACCGCAGCTTAAATACTTATTTACGTTAAATATGTGTCAAATAAATATCGTGCATTATTAGTTTGTAGCGAGGAATGCTGAAACGCCTCCGCATAACCCGACAAAGATTAAAAACGTGAGAAGTTGCTGTTACACTTATTTGTATACACAGTTTATTGATTATCCGTAAACAAATCCCGCTTTCGCTACGGCCGTCCGGAGATAATGCGAACGTTTCCAGAAAAGGAAACATTCGTAACAATACCGAGGGGCCGCTTGAAGCGAGAAACAATAACACCTCAATCGCATCGGAGCTTCCCACGTCCGTTCGCTTATATCACCTAAACAAATAGTCCGGACATGATATTGTGACGCCGTGGTAAATGCTTAACGGTTTATAAATTAGGGGTCCGCGGCCGGCACCCCGGTGGGTCTCCGCCCGGGGCCATTGTGCACCAGCTTATCATTGAGTTTGCACCTCTGCGACGACTGAGTCAGACGGTGCACGCCGAGTTGCGAGCACTCCATTGTATCGATAATCGGAAACAGCCAATGTCCGGTACGACAATGCCAGTGGTGCGACCCTTTCGAAGTATCAAACGCATAACTAAGAGCGCTTTACGCTTTCAAAGTCCCGAACTTCTCTACCTCGTCACAAGCTCACAAACGATTTCACAGCAGGTCCGTTTTAACAGCGTTTTACAGAAGTAGGAAGTAGACAATAGTTTACTGAGTTTAAAAAATCCTTGCATTCTGCAGAATCGACAAGAAAATACTGGAAAACGGAAAACAAAATTACCTCTCATTGACAGTCAACATACGACGTATACGTGAATTACAAGAATGCCATTAAAAGATATCCATAATTTAATAGACAGCCGATACATAACTCGGAGTGATGGCGATATGACATCAAAGAAGATAACTGCAGCTCTAAACGCACCATGTCGAAATGCATAATAAGATCCAATTAACTGAAACGCTACAATTATTCGCGAATACGATCCCATTGTGGCAACGATTTGAGCCTGACATAATTACGCTAATGCTGGGGGTGCATTGTGATGTATCGCCATCGTTTCATGTCTCATTTCACGTCCACAACGCGGCTTTTGACAAATGAGCGTGATCGATGCGAGCCGGTGGGCACAAAGCGTCCCATTGACAGTGTTTCCTGCCCCCCGCCCCCAATTATCCCTTCACGTATCCCTCGAAAGCAAACATTGTGCCCGTTCGCATCGGACACACTTCTGAAGAACAACTTTTGTGTCAGAGCACTTTTAAATGGGATGAGAGTGATGAGAGATTTGTGTTCGAGTTCAAAGTTTTCAAGAAATGTTCACTAAAATTCGATATAGTTATTTATTTAACGAATTAACTAAACACATTATTTTCAACATGCAACGTGCAACGAGTTTCATTTAGTATGACTTTTACGAAACTGCTGATGAATTCACAAAGTGTCTCGATCCAATTACTGTCATTGCAGAAGTATCAGATTAGAGGCGTCGTGTTTTAACCCAAAGAGCTTGGCGCAACTCTGTTGGTGCAACTCACAGCAGTACGCTCTTGTGAACCGTCGTCCACAGAACTGGCACTTGAACAGTTCTTGACTATGCAGTTTATGGGTTTTCAGAACATGCTGACAGACGGCACAGTCCCTTGAAACATAAAGAAATTAGTTAAAATATGAACGATGATAACACTAGCTAAATAATTTGAAACTTGTCTCATTATGAGAAGTATGAAAGAAAAATTCACGTGATTATATTGTTTAACATAATAATGTGTTACTCGACAATAGGAACTATTTTCAACGGACACGTATGTAAAAGTTCCAATCTCCTTGTTCTCTAAATGTATATAGTAAGCAGTTATGATAACTAAAAATTTTAAGTGACATTTCTAAACGAGAAATAGTTTTACCTTGCGGACCCTGAATCGTGGCCCTTAATATGTTCATTTAACATCGTCGCCTTATAGAAGGCCGCCCCACAGATGTTGCATATATAATTAGGTTCCTCACTTGCCTTCGAACAGGGAAATTGAAGATGTGGTATATATGAATAATAATCAATGGTAGGCAAGTACGACAGAAGCTGTTTTACTGTTTGCATAGATATTCTTAAAAGGGCAACAACGCCAAGCGGGTCAGTATTTGCCTCCTTGGCTATTTTTTCTACCACACCTAGCCCTGGCCTGGGTGAATTTGTTTCTGCATTAATTGTTTTGCTAACCTGCACTTGTGTCTCAAGAAAAGATTTGGTTATTTCTGTGGTTCTTTCGTTGAAAGATGCCCTGAATGTAGAAATAAAATAACAATTTTCTTGTATGTTTATTTTGCTTTGATGACTTTTTGTTATGTTTTCTTTGTCTTTCTTAGAATAAATATTTTTATCTTTTAACGTTGTACACAATTCAGCTATATCAGAGTCCGTTTGTGTTGTGATCTCACACTTCTTATTGCTGAACGATCTCGCTACGTTTAAAGTATCTATTTTTAGCTGTTTCGTTACATTTAATTCTTTTGTTACGTTATTAATCGAGTTTATATCAGATACGTTTGAAATGGCTCCCTTTTCCATTATTTTCTGCTCTCGAATTTCATCAATAAACGAATTTATTGATTCAATAAGATTTTCAATTTTTAACTCAATACTTGGTAAGAAATTCGGCTGATCCATTTTATTCATTTTCTTGTCATGTTTATGATCTGATACAGTCTGTTTTCTTCTTTTTTCTTGACATGAAAGATTTGTTTTTGAACCAGTAAATCTTCTATTCTCTTCACTATACACACCATGTATTGACGGAGGTAACGACCTTTGTTCCCTCCTTAGTTTTGTGGCTGTTTTAATGGTAGATGAACAAAGATTCGGGTTTGCAACACACCTTTCACGACGCACCATAGAAATGTCATCACAAGATGAAATCTGTCCAGGTTGAAAATAATAACGTTTATTAGTTTTACTTGAATGTATTCTGTTCTCTTTATGTTCACTTAAACCGTTATGATGTAGCTGAAAATTACTTTTTTCTCTTTCCTTGTAAAGATTATTTAAGATATTTAAAAGTTTCCACGCAATTTGAGAGTTAGAACTGCTATGACTTAGTTTTGAATGCACAGACTTACATTCATTTTGATATGACACAATTCGTTCTGCGTCCTTGTCGTATTCCTTCTTTAATAATTTAATAAACCGCTTGGATGTTTTATTTTGTTTTTCTCTTTCAATTTCATTCACCAAAGTATACAACAGCTTATTTAGTTTTATATTGTTTTTGATTATTGTAGACACTAATATTTCATTATCAAAATGATGATTGTAGGTACTATTACTAGATTTGGAATTTTGCTTAACATCTGTAAATAAAATAAATAAAGTGCTAACGAACATCTTTTTTTTAATACTTACTGTTTAATTCCATTCCTTCTTATAATATTAGGGGACTTATTTTATCTTGTCTGAACTTAAATATCTAAATTTATCTATATCTATAGTTTTATTTAAGGGAATATAAATTTTACTTTTTATATTTCTGGTACCTTTATCTATAAAGACAATGTGTTTATTTATAAAATCGTCTACACTGTCTTTGCATTCTAAACAACGGGATACATTTGCACACATTTTGCCACTGTTTAGACTGTTTTCTAATTGGATATCTGTGTATCTTTTATGGAATAGCGTTGAATATCGCCCAAAATGATTTTCAACTTCATTAATCATATTATTCGAGCCCATAAAATTTAATTTTTTTTATTTTAACACACAAAGAATTTGACCAACTAAGGTTGACATAAATTTGACAATTGACAGCAATTTACATTCGACATACGGTAAACATTATCATTCCTTCGTCAGTTTTGTAACGTTCGAAAAAGTCGTTAGAGTGACAAACTTACGCTTTTTTACGCTCGTAAAAAACTCAAATAAAGACGTTTGCGCTTAATGCAACGTCTTTCGAAACAATATCGGAGTAAAGGACCTCGATGTGATCTCCATAGCGTCGCGTGTGTGGCCTGACTCAGTGACTCAAGGATAAAATCTTCCAATGTATTCACCAAATTACATTTTCGTATTGTAAAAGCCAGTATATCATAAAATCTGGCTAAGTCACGCCACTTATATTTTGTTGTTCTTATTGCCTTTGATTATACCGTTGTTCTTATTACCTTTGATTATAATCTATGGGTGTAAAAAAATAAACCATTCCTTCATAACAACAATTTTAACATTTTAATTAAAAACTTAACAAAAATAAAAAAAAAGCATTATATTTTAATTGTATTCTTAATAAAAGTTTCTCTATTATACGTAAATTTTAATTTTAAAGCTAATAAAGTATTATATATAATATGATGGATAGCTAAATAACAAGTGTCTGCTTCAGTATGTAAGCGATCCTGATCTCCCGGTGGGGAAGGTAGAGTTATGAATCTTCCAATGGGAACGAGGGGTCTTAATAATTTGCAAAGCGACCACCCAAATGGCGTCACTAATACTTTTGCTCAAACCTCCGTCACAATGCACATGCAAAGGACGCTTTCGGAGTTGATGTAATCAAAACTGATCCGTATTAACGTATTAGACCCATAGCGGGAATTCCTTGAAGTGATCCCAACAGTTCATAACATAAGAATATTATAATTTTAAAGAACTAGTATCATTTTTCATATTTTGATAATCAGGACTCAAATAAAATAATGTTTAGAACAAATACAAGCGTTGGGTAAGAAGAAGAAATGATCGCAACATTGTTTTGGACAATTTCGACGCCACAAATCCACCGTCAATTTTACACTTCCAAATAAAAAATCCAACCTAAACTCAAAAATTCTATTACACTTATGATCCACTCGCACAAGACTAATAAAATATAAAATAGGAACGCGTCGACATAATACAACCTATTTAGATAAAACATCGCCACAGCAGACCGTTTTTTTTTTCTTTCAATTTGAATTTCGACGTTATGTTTGCATTTTTATTGGTTCCGTCGGTCGCACGTCACGCCCGCGTCTCGTTCGCAGGTCGTTACGGCATTATGCTAATCGACCTATAGAATATTCATCGGAGTAACCACCCTTACACTTTATCATATATCGCTTTTACTATTTATTTTTTCAAGAGCTTCGACGCCGACACGCGCTTGTGCGTTGTCATGTGTGACGTTTTTTTTCTTTTAAGTACTAATCTAAATAAATTGGATGACTACATCAACATAAATTATTCATCCACTATTTAAGAAATAACACGGAACGAATGTATAACATAGTGTGATATTTAGTTATAGGTGAAAATACGAAAATGATATTACTTAATAGTGTTAAGTTCAACTACTGGAATTCCAAATGATATTATAATGGTAACCTGGTTGCCGATATTTTTAAATTTACAATTTATTAACAATCTAATCCGATAATGCATATAACGATAAATATTTAACAGACTACCAAACATAACTAAAGATTTTTTTTTTTTTTTACGGAATAGGTTGACAAACGAGCAAGTGGGTCACCTGATGGTAAGTGATCACCACCGCCCATGGACATCTGCAACATTATAAATTTTGCAAATGCGTTGCCAACCTTTAAGGAAGGGGGGTGGAATATTTGTTAGAGGGACGGAAGAAGAGTG
>DWHO01003659.1:0-11788 GCA_018247575.1 Eurytides lysithous rurik | reverse complement strand
TCAACATCCAGTTCTTCAGCAATGTCGTAGCTACTAATATGTCGATCTTGCTCCACTTTCTCAAAGATGGCACTGATATTATCTGTGACATGGCGACTATATATTTTCTATATACATACATTGTTATTATTTGTAAGATTTAAATGTTTATTCAACATAGCTTCAAAGAAAATTAATTTTATATTTCAAATCGTAACAGTTGTCAAATTGTCAAATAGGTTTAAGATTAACTCATTCTTATTCTTAGGAAAAGCAACTGATCATAACAGGCTTCAATATCTTCGATGTTGATATCACGGCCCCTATATGTATTGCTTTCTCAGCAATTTCAGGGTTTTGAAACACTACATCCATGGTTTTAAATGCAAGCCATTATGTTATAAAATATGTGTTCCAAAATATGTGTACTAACTTTTTTATCGGACGGCTTCCGTTATCGAGCTTTCTTGAAGTTCATCGGAAAAAATGAAGTATCTATTAATCATTCAGTCAACACCCCAGGCTCGAATTTCGCCCGACCTATTTATTTGATTGAAAGCTACAAACCCGAAAACACATTTCATTACATTTCAGGCTGAATTACTATCGGTTGGAGAATTCAGACCACATTTAGATGTGATCTGAATTTATACGACCAGAATTTAGATAACCACATTTTGCAAATGACATACTCAAATGGATTGGTATTCCGAATACATGCTCTAAATACGCAAAACTTTTAAATCATTTCAAAGCATGAAAAATTAAGGTTGGGTTTTTTTTTTCATGAAACACAAGGATGCTTTCAAAGTCCTAAGTAACAACAAATAACTACAGTAGTAATAACTATTGTAGTCACATAGCTTTGAAATTTAAAAACGGAGACCGAATTTCAGCAAAATTAACATATGAACGTTTCATCACACCTAAAAATCAATGTTTCTAAAGGTTACGTATAATCAACCCACCGTCTTTTGTAGCCCGCTATTGTATCTACTAAACTTAGCGAAGAGATGAGAAAATTAGACGTTAACGGTTAGTGACAATGAATGACTATTGTCGGTAAGATGAGCCAATAAAGGAAGAAACCTAAAGTGTTTTTGTTTTATGCGTTAGAAGGCCAACAAGCAAGTGGCTCTGTGGAGAGTACCCAGTTGGTAAGTGCTCGTCATTGTCCATGGGTTAAATTCTGGATTAAAGGACTTGAACACGTTTGCCTTTAAGATAGGGATAGGGATAAGTTATCTTGAAGATTCATTGACATATTGATTCGTAAGTAATACTAGCCACAACAGATTCCACACAAAAGTTTAACATGCAAAAACGTGGTAAAAATATACGGTAGACTGGTATTATCCCAAATATTAGCAACTGTTGAATTTCTTCCCGGCTTTTCTCAGCAAAACTACATTTCGAGCCAGTGGTAGCGAACTGAGATGTAGAATTCATTATGCATGTCGTAGTTGTTTTCGTGGTCTCGATTTGATTAAAAAATTTAGTGGAATGCCGAACAATTTCTTAAAACTCTTCTCGTGGTAAATTTGATAGTAAGTACGGAGAGGTGCAAAATGTCTATAATTTAATTATAAAGAATTGAAGCAGCTTGATTTTGGTTATGGTTGAATGGATCACTTGTTTTTATCGGGATTAGGAGGCAAACGAGCAAACGGCTCAACTGGTGGTAAACGGACGGTAGTTTGGGATTGATTTGGAAAATCTAAATTTCGTCGGCCCCAGTCTGAAATTTTGCTCAACAAAGTCTCGACTTAGAACTCAAATTTCTTCCGGTACTTGTCGACGTATTTTTGAGAAATGTTTGGCCGGCCGGTGTATAAGGCATCCCCCGTACTGTCATCTATATAGCAACGAATGCTACTGATGTGTAACAAGTCATTGATATAAAGAATGAATGTATATCAATGACTTGCTACATATCAGTAACACAGTGTGCTATGCACACAGCCTTGTGAGATAACAGCGTTCACAGGTTTGGCGTGACAAGCTGAGCTTGCCGTCAACTACGACCCTGATGCGCCGACCCTCTAGAAAACTGGTTATCCAACCGAGTAATTTGTCAAGAAGCCCGTAAGGTGTCATCTTGAAAAGAAGTGCTCTGTGCCAGATCCGATTGAAGGCTTTAGGTACGTCCAAACCAACGTCCAATGCTTCCCCCTTGCTTTCTACCGCCTCTACCCATCGGTATGTAAGGTACACAAGAAGATCACTAGCTGAGCGACACCGACGAAAATCGTACTGGCGATCACTAATCAGCTGATGCTCCTCAAGGTGCTCTGTGAGCTGGCGGTTAATTATTGACTTCATAATTTTGGACAACAAGGAGGTTATTGGCAATAGGCCCATAGTTGGACGGATCCGAGTGTTCACCTTTTTTAGTTATCGGGTGCACCAGAGCCGTCCTCCAAGATTTCGGGACAACGCCTAAAGAGTAAAAGTACCGAAAGAGACGTGCTAAAACTGATACCAATTCAGGATGATACCATTCACGTCTTCAGTACAATGGGTGGTGATTCCATGGACTTGTGGACGTCGAGGGAGAACAGTAATTTTCGTACTGAAATTTGCTGGAATTGAATTTCCGGCATTGAACCGGCACTTCCGGCACACCGCTAGATGGTCGAAAACTTGTACATTAGTTACCCCAGCGTGAAGATTAGAATAGTACCTGAACCGTACAGTAGCTGAATAAAAACAAAACACCGTAAGAGATGTTGAGTTAGGGTAAAATCTTGACCGTTTGGTGTTTTGATTGATCTTTTAACAGCAATAATCTGTCAACAAGCTTTTTCAATAATAATGTACATACTATGCTTATTTAAGTTTAGTCGTGAAAAGGGCATACTTTTACTGTTGCCTTATTCATTTCTTACACTTGTTTAAAAATTCAAGACGGTCTTCTCTCTTGTAATTCCAGAAAGTATTACAGCACGTCAGGTATGCTACCGCAAAACCGCAACGCACAAGGAGAATTGTATTCCGTTTTAAAGAAAATGTCAGAAAAATTACTGGTTATTCCATCCTTCATGCGAACGCAGAACAGGGACAATTTGAGCAATGAGCAAGCAGAAAAAAGTAATAACAATACAGATACTTAAAAAGATGGACGCGATGAAAAATATAATGTCTATTTAACTTCATTTTGGACTGAATAATCAATTATGAACAACTGCCAAACTATTTTTTTTTTCGAAGAAATAATGAGACATAACATATTTTATACCGTTAGATGACGAGTATAGCGCAGATTACATCTTTGAACTGTTAAGTGCAAATGTCTCGCTTACAATAAAATGCCAATGGTATTCGTCAAGTCCATATGTTCCATAAATAATTACTCCTTAATATATCATACTAACATATTAGCAAATTACAAGAAAAGTAATTACATCTACCTATTACAAGATTCAATCAAAAAGATTTGCTCACGATGTCGTATGACCGACGTTATTAATTTATCCTGTAACGCCTTGTCAACAAATGTGCCCCTCGTTACTACGACACACGCTCAGTAATCTACATAGTTTGCAATTACTGGATATGACAAATATCTTTTTGCAAATGCATACCTACTGTCTTTATTAGATAGATTCTCCAGGGGTGTTTTGTCAATTAATTAGTTTGCAATTACTGGATATGACAAATATCTTTTTGCACATGCATACCTACTGTCTTTATTAGATAGATTCTCCAGGGGTGTTTTGTCAATTATTTAGGTAACTGAATGCAAACTCTTGTAAAATATACTGATCAATTATCACTATTTTAACCAATGCTCATCGGTTATAATCTTCTCTTGACATCAAGTGAAATTATTTTTTCTGGATCTATTTTTGACTGCAAAAAAATGCGTCTGACGCACCTGACCTTGAAATTAACTGCTTGGATCTGATCTCGTCACCTAGAAATACATAAGTCATGTTATATATCTATGCCCACTATAAGAATTTCCATTTAAAACGGAACACAGAAATTTCACTAGCACATCAGAGATGAGAAGATATGGAACTTTCCCAGAAGGAGTGTAAGAGTCCTAAGTCCAATGACGGCATTAGTTATTTTAGTGTTTCATGTTTTGCGAATTTATATACAAAATTAGACTTTGTTTATAGAAGAAAGCAAATGGTTAGTAAATATATTTTTATTCTGACACTTCCATTATTATGGTATCTTTGTGAACGTAAATTATTATCTTTACGTGACCAGCGTTTTTGTTGAAAAGCTATCATTATCAGGGTCACCGAAGACACGTAGGTTTCCGCATCTGTGGAGAAATTTATTTTCGCGTTCATTAAAGGCGGACAAGCTTAGAAATAAATGTCAGAATTTCTAATGATTCTAACGTTTGGCTCCTCAGCATTTCCTATATATTTATGATATTGATGTCTATATATTTATTACTGAAGAGCGCAGTGCCGTAAACGCTTACTGTTTTATACGTAATGTGCACTATTTCGAATTTAATTTATTTTTAAATATGTAGTTGACGATTAAAGAAAACCGAGCCGCGGACCAAACATGACATCGCTTGGATGTGCGTTTAATGAAACTAAGACTGAAGAGGTACCACGTTTTGTTGAAGTGGTACGCTGAAAAAATTCATATTTTTTTCAAATGAAAAAATAAATAAACCAAATAATTAGCACGCCCACAACAGTGAGAAAGCGAGCAGCCGCATTTAAAGTGTGTGAGGCGATTTTGGCCAATTTACAAGAGTTCAACCATCTGCGCTAGATATAGCGCACAAGTGATAACGTAGACACAGGTACACTTTCTACATTTTCTGTCACAGCCTGATCCATCTTAGATATTCGGAACTGAATGAAATCAGACGTACAGACGGCAACATTAAACCGACCTCATAGTAACGACCACTCTTATACTTGGGTAGTCATTGCACTCTGGATAATTTAGACCAAGACCTCCGATTCGTAAAGCGCGAGCCTACACCACTTGGCTACGCAGGAAATTAACATGTGCATAGTAATTAGTAAAAAAGCAAGTCTTGTATTACTCTGTACCGCAGTCATACATACTGGCACGGTAACAGTGCCTATAATAATCCTCCTTACAAATTTGGCCGTTTGGCGTGGATGATAAGCAAGGAGAAATATTTGTACGTATTACAGATAATTATTTTGGACCTGGACGTACGTCCAAGTGAAATTTATGTATGTGAAACGCCCTTATAATATGTACAAGACATGTTTATCTTACAATATGGACAGCGTGTATAAAGAAGAGAAAAAATTTACTCTCTACGACTATTGCTTGTTTCCCATATATTCTACAACCCACATATTTATTTTGCCCATATGACAGTCGGTTTATAAATACTTATTAAACAATTTTAATTACCCGATGGTTTCAATAACTTACTTTCTAATATCATAGTTAACCAAGGCTACCATCAATTATTTACCTTTAATACGATCATTACAGTAACACAGAACTAATACCATCTTGAGGTCACGCAGTATTAGTTTTTAAAAAGTATGACTCAATTATGAAATTTGCACCTAAATTACATGTTACAGAATTTATAACTTTTAATAATTTTGTAAGAGAATTTATCTCTTACGTAATAAATGTTATAAAAATGGTACTAAAAAGAGAGCCAATAAGTGAAACAACATTTCTAATTTTTTTTACTTTCTTCGAGTAACAACTTTCGGGAAGTTGTGGAAAAGCATTTTGCCGTAAAATAACCAAAGGACAGAGATAAACGCCACTGGAACTGTTGGGCGAGTAATGTCGCAATGCAGCAACCGCCTGAGTCTGAAAAGGAACTCACGTAGTTAACCGTAACCTATGTTATTATTGACAAAATGTTATGTCATTCTGACGAGACACGTAGCTTACGGCTGAGATGCCTTTACTTGATATTGCTGTAGCTCGTAGCTTATGTAGCATGTTGGTCCACGACAGTCTACGACTTTTATAATTTTCTAGTCAATTGATGTTTTTTTAACGTCAACTTTAATGCGGTACATTATAATTAGCGCTAACAATGTATGAAATAAAATAAAAACTAAACTACGTATTTATCAATTTATTTCAAGAGTATGTTAATTAAAACGTTTTTAGTTCAATTTGTGATTTATACATATATCTCGAAACGAACAAGTCGTAGGACTATTCAATAATGTATTGAGACTAACTTATATTTCATGCATGCTTGCATCGCAACAAATTGCTACAAAAGTTGTCTTTGGACGAGACTCAAAAGGTAAATGAAGTGCAACTGCAAGGAGGGAGGTATTTTAGACATGAATTCCACATTATACTAACGGCGTCTTTGAAACTTTTGATCAAAATTTTTGTATTTATATTCATTCGTCGTAATAAATAACTTTTTATTCAATGTTAATGTGTAAAGGAATATTGAAATACTTTAAAAATAAAAAAAATGTAGTCATGTTGGACGTCTGCAAGTAATTAGTACAGTAATCCAATATAACACGGTACTACGCATTTTCATATTATACGGGAATACTGCTACAACGCTTTTTCGTATAACGCGGAACCAATGTACCGTGCTATAAGGAGGATTACTGTATTGTAAATAATTCCATTGCAATCGTACTGATTTATATGAAACAACTAACCGTTGTTCAAGAAAAGGAACATCTATCGAGGCTTATCTTTTCATTATAACATCACTAAATTACGACTTACCAGACCTCGTAATTACTTTGGGGGCACTATGTCTGTGTATATGAGGCAAACAAGCGGCTCACCTGATGGTAAGTGATCACCGCTACCTCTTGCCACATTTAAAAAATAATATCTTTCATACCTTCAAAAGCATCTAATGTCCTTCATGATCCGCATTCAAAGAATGTTGCTTGGCGTCTCACTTGAAATTAAACAGTGATTTTAGGCTTATTTTAAATCTAGATTGTATAACTGATGTTAATATTGTTTATTTATTCTTTATTTTAAACACCTTATACTAAAGGATTACAAAGGGCGGACTTAATGCTTGTAGGAGTTCTCTCCCAGTCAACTCGGGGTGTGGCGAGAAATTATGATAAGTGTATTGTTGGGACATTTTTATAATTAAAATACAATATATACACATACATAAATGTATATTCATAAATAATTATTAATGCTGATAATAATACCCATCATATAATAATAATGTCCTCCCGACCGATCTACAAGAGTTCAGCCAAGTGCGCAGGATATATTATAGTGCACAAGCGTTTGCGTAGACACAGGTGCACTCAATCTTCCTTTTACTCTCATAGTCCGATGGGACGGATAACCGACACGACCGGAGAGAGATAAGGCGCAGAGACGGTGATTAAACCGACCTCTTACTAACGACTTCTCCAAGCCACCGCTAGATGGCGTCGACAAGAAGCCGAGATCGACCTTTTGGCCATGGGCCGGAATTAGTGTAAAGTGGAAGAGTTTGTGTTTCTTGTCGGTGCAAATCTCCAAATGCAGCGGTGATCGCTTACCATCAGGCCGCTTGCCTGTTAACTTCCTAGTCCATAAAAGAAAAACAACTTATAACTCTCACTAGCATAGGTTCCAACGTGGTTTAACATCGTATATAATAGCGATTCGAATTAAATCGTCCGCATTCTCAATGGAACAGCGCAAGGCAATAAATCTGAGAGGCGGCACACTGCGGCGTGCCCAGTGGTGCGATACGCTGTGTCGTGGTCGCTTATCTCTGAACAGCCCACAGATCAGTGTCATTGCTGATTTATGCGGACACGCTGCTAATCGAGCGAGAAAACTAAACCACCATCCGACGGATGAACAAGCTATACGCTTGCCCCCGGCTTCGATCGGTGCCTTTGGTTTTTTTTATGCATTAGGCTGACAAACGAGCAAGCGGCTCGCCTGATGGTAAGTGATCACCGCCGCCCATGGACATTTGCAGCATTATAGGACTTGCAAATGCGTTGCCAGCTGTTAGAGGGGAGGATTTTTGAAAAAAGGGAGGGAGGAGGAATGAGATGGATAGAGGAGGAGAGACGAAGAGGAATGGAGAGGGGACGGAGGAAGAGGTAGGGACATAGATATATGTATATAGACTGTTAGTTTAATTACTACTTACTTATATTATGATTTGATTACATATTAATTGTCTTTTTTACCCAGTCCACGATATAGTACCGTGAACGCTAATTGGGTTTCTCCACTGATGGATCATAATGGACCTTAGAGCGAGAATAGAACCAGACCTCTTGCCATCAGTAGCAACGATAATGGCCACGAAAATATAAAAAGAAGAATTCGAAATGAAAGAAAAACAATGAAATACCGTTACTTTCTTCATCACACCGTCCATCGCACTGGCACTCAAAGCTCGAGTCCTTGAGACTAATTGACTACACCATACTAATGGATGGACTGCTCGCTTACATAACGCGTAATGCACACGTGTGGCCTTGACTGTACTACGACGCGTACACGTAATAGAATATCGCACCACGTGGATTAGTTAGCGGCTAAAGCCGGCCACGCACGTCGCGGTGACAGCTGCCAATCGTTATCAATACATGCCAATCCGTGTCGGCGTCAAAGCGGCAACCGCCAAACGCTGACAATGGCACGTGAAAAACAGCGGCGGTGAAGTGTGACAAATGAAGTATAAGAGGCGGTAGTAGTGCTGTGTTTGCAGAAAATTAGTTGCAAGTTCGATAGTTATTTGGGAAAAATCAATCACAACGTGTATAGAGAGAGAGAGAGAGAGAGAGAGAGAAGAGCAATGACTAATTTGATGACGAATTATCATGAGGATTGTGGAGAGTCTATAATAAAAAAATATTATCACTTCATCGCGTTACTTTTAGGTATCATCAATTGGGGATTACTAATTTAATCAACTTCAAGAACGTCAAGATTGCAAGACCTCGAGACACTGTTAGCACGTTCCACAAAGACTTCACCGAAAATAAATATTAAAAAATTTACGGTAACGGACGAGACTGGCTTAACTATGAGATCAAAACTTCTAACATCTCAGTGTATCCTTCGTCCAATAACGCTTTAAAACAATAAAAAACAAAAACAAAAAAGAAACATCATTATTATAAAACTGCGATTTTAATTTGGATGTGATATTTGTTTGAAGCTTTATCGAAATATAAAAATAATAAATGACATCTAGATGCTGAGAGTTATTAATAAACATTTTAAATTAGTATTACTCAGTGACACTAACGTCAAAAATAACATACAATATGCATAAGGATAAATTATTTTGCAACGTTATTTGAATGCCAAGTCATTAATGCTATATAACCGATATTGTGTTGAATTAATCGCACATGAATACATTACGAATTATTATAAAATGGTTAGCTTAGTGTGTCCGTTGGAAGGACAAAGAAGGACAAAGGAGGCCGAGTAGGAAGGCGTACTCCATGTTCCAGCATGCCTTGCCTGAAGAGGGAGTGGGTCGAAAGGCACCCGGAGAAGGGGCTGCGGGGGCGGCCAGCGCAGGGTTGCGGAAGTGTGCGAAAGCGTTCCTGTAACCCTACCTACATGCGCCTAGGTGCAACATCGGGGGGTTTTAGTCGGTGCGAGTCCGACATAACCCGTCCTTACCCTCGAAAGGTCGGGTATGTGTAGGCATTTCCCCCAAGTAAATAAAAAAAAAAGAAGTGGGTGCGATATAGATCTATAATTGTGCGACATTGGTTAACTTAAGCTTAACATATAGTTGCAAGGTCACAACAGAGTTTCCTCTTTTTTTTATTATTATCATAATAATTTCAATTTTTTAGAAAAATATAGTAACCAACTTCATATAAATCCTACTTAGTTTTTTCCACATGTTCGCAATATGAAATTTCAGAGGAAACCTTAACCTTTTAGCCTTCCTCACCTTGCGATATACCGTACACAACAAAAATCGCATAATTAGGGAGGGAGAACTCAAAAACTACTAGTCAAATCTCGCTAATTTATATGGGCCCACAGGACAAGCATCAGCTTTCAAATAAAATAAGAATCATCAACATCTGTACACTCAGTAAAAAGTTATGAGGTAACACATACAAAAAATATAGTCGAATTGAGAACCTCCTCCTTTTTTTGAAGTCCGTTAAAAATGAACATCTCACATCCAGTATACGTTGACATTGGTACAAAGTAAGAATTGGAAAGAGACATTTCTTCACCTACCTCGACCAGGCAGTATCAATATGAGAACTAAGGTTCTTTACTCTAATAGCAATATAAAACTTAATAAAGGTATTTTAATAAAAACTGCTGTTGGAAGCTATATACAAGTGTATACATCACAATTTAATTTGTTAAATAATCAACGATTTCTTTAATAACTGATGATGAAATCGATACATAATTACGTACGAGGAAAGCCGGAAAAGTGCCGTCAAGACCGTCACGATATCAGAGGTCGAGTTTAGTCTAGGATTGAACCTGCTATACGATAACATTGCCCATTAGGGGCACGTGCGCCAGCACAAGTCACTGATACGGTACATTGTTGTGTTCGTAATGAGTCATGGCGGAGAGCGATGCGCGCAATCTACGATCCACGTGTAAGGATGTACTCCAGATAGCGCCTAATTAAGATATCTATTATCGATATCGATTTTTAAAAAAAAGTGGCATACTGACGGTTACCTCACAATATATACTCTGTAACATATCATTTATCCGACTAAATTTTAATACCTTCTTGAAACTCGGTGACAAACACGCGGTAGATAATAGAAATAATAATAAGCTTGCAGCACCTTGATTTCGTCTCCAAAATGTGAAAAAATCCTCCATGGGCCATATCAGATAAAATTCCACAAGATGTCCTGGATTTACCATTTGAACGTTCTAAAACTAATCTATTACATAAATCTTATTATACTGCTCAAGAGCTTTTGGTGGATCAAAATGCGTGGAATTTAGTTGATTGACTCGTATGTGGATTTATTTGGGTGGGGATTTTATTAAGGTAAGGGCATTTTAAAAGAGCAACTGTTGAGTTTCTCGCCGGTTCTTCTCAGCAAAACTGCATTCCGAGCTAAAAATGACGAATCAAAAGTATAAAGGCCTATTTGAATAAATTATGATTTGATTTGATACAATTGGTACGCCTGGTTGCGTCCAAGCAATTGTATCCCGAACTGAAGACTTTTACTAATCAATAGAATGAACTGATAGAAAGCGACTCACTTGCCTATCGGAGTATCTCTCATCGTTAACTTAACAACTCAAAAATCTACTTGCTTTTGCAATGTGAAGTTCACTAAGAAAAAGACAATTGACTTTTTTTTAGATGTTATAGATCATCATTCTCATTTCTTTTTTGATTCAGCCAATAGCTCGGAAAAAACAACATTTTACTATATATGATTTTGATGTTTGAAGCCTGTCTTCGTCGCGCGTCTGAGGAAAGAAGAAGAGAAGAAGAAATCTTCACAACACATGGTGAGGTTAAGTTAAGATATACTAGCTAAACCATTATTATTATCCCTTCTCTTTATGCGAATGGTACACATTGCAAAATGATACTGTTTTACAAAATGTATTGCATTTAAACGTTTAATTTAAGCTGGCTACATTTCAAACTCTATAGTGCTCATAGGCATCGTACGGGTTTTTTGTGGCAGAGCCACGCAGCTGTTCCCGCTGCTGAATGGGCCGGCTCGAGTCGGGTAATTACCACGACCTCACAGAAAATCGGCGTAAAGTGGAAGTATTTTTGCTTCCATGTTTCGTCCGGGGAGTGAGGTAGCCGGTGGCCCACTCCCTCCCCTCCCCTTCCTCTCTCACTCCCTTCCCTATCACTTTATTCACCCCC
>DWHO01003658.1:0-11788 GCA_018247575.1 Eurytides lysithous rurik | reverse complement strand
ATATATATATATATATATATATAATTGGTTTACAATCACTTTTTGACGTCTATTGAATCTACTACCTTTTCGGAAAAAATACCTCGGTCCTGAGAAGAACAAGCGAAAGAAACTTTAACACTTCCTTTTTTTTAAACCAATCCACCAAATTTTAAACCAATCCGATTTTGACTAAAGACTTTCAACATTAGAAACCGTTCACATCGTCGGACAAGTGCTAGCTGTCTAAATATCATTGTCGCCTTTTTTAGCAGATAAACAACATCCACTGGCCAGTTGATTTAGTGTTTAGTGCACTGATAGTACACTGTAGTCAAAATATTTGTGCGATGAACAGAATAATTTGTTCTGTACCTGGGTGTCAACTAAGAATGCATTTAAAATATATAGTTGTGATTATCAAACGTCTGGTTACCGCAGGCTTAGCCTAGTTTAGGAACGGCTGCGTGTGTCTTGATTCTTATTGATTTTAAATTACGATCCATAACAACACGATGTCCCACAAAACATGCTCAGCTCTACAGTATCACCAACAAGTATTAGGATGTAATTAATACGTCTGGTAGTTATCCTAGGAACATTGTCTTACAATCTGGGACACAGTTAAGATTAAACATTACTATTGGTGGTAAAATAACAGGTAATGCACCTCTCTCACCCCTGGGCTGGGGCTGCACAATACCAGCTCCTACGACACCCGGACCTGCAAGAAGAGGGCATACTCCCATCTTAAAGTCCAGCAACGCGTTTGCAAGTCCCTTGAAGTTGCAGATGTCCATGGACGGCGGCGTCCGCTTACCATCAGGTAAGCCGCTTGCTTCTTTGCCTCCTAATCCTGATACAAAAAAATGCTGCAGTGCGGCCCAAGTAGACTCTGCAAAGTCCTACCAAATATTTATAGGCTTATATGCCGTCACATATAGACGGCAATACTAAGTACAATTAATATTAAATTCAAAGGATGCTACTTGAAAACCCATTCCCAAGGTACGAGTCACTAAGTTAAACCTTCAGAGAAAAATCAATAAGCAAACTTCTGCGGTCTTAGACATTTGTATTTTGTAGAGAAAATTTTACGGTATTGTAAAAAGTACGGATAATTATTTTTTCTTACGCAGAACAATATACCACTCGGTTTTGAGAAAACCGATCTTTATTTAGATCTTTCCAAGTTAAATATCCAAAAATGTAATGAACAAACTTTTGCATATATATATTTATAGCTCTGAATGTATTAAATCAAAATTTAACTAACTACCAAGGTCTGCGCGTAAGAAATTGATAAATCAGATAAGGGTGAATGGGGGAAGTTTATAACGTAACATAAAAATGGGACATCGGCACCGTCTATTACGTAATAGGCGTGGGACGATAAACTTTGACTCCTTCAAACCTCATTTATGGCAAAAGTTAGACAGAGCTTACTTTGTCATATAAGATGTAGTTTCTCGGTAATCAAAGGCCCATTTTATAGTTTATAAAACAGTATAATAGATTTTATTTGATGTTTTAATTTATAAAGACAATAAAAAAACCGCTGTTTCATCATGAACCTACTTTGTCCCCTACTACTAAGTGGAAATGTAATTAAAATATAATGAAAATTAAAATTTTCATTTATTAATAGGTTACTCTGTCGGTTTAATAGAAACTCAGATTCTAATTAGGTAAATAATGGTAGTTGTAAATAAATATTCAGTTAAAGTTAGTAATAAATATTCTTTTTACTAATAAATAAGTGAATTATTAAAAATACAATCTATTCTATATGATGAATAATCTAACGCCTCGAATGTTATCCGTGTGCAGGAAGTGTTTGAGCGATAAACAAAACCCTAGTAACTTTATCAAAATTTTTATATGAAACTGAGCGACGAGACAAGACAGTCGGCCGCCTGCCAAGTGTTTGCATATTGTCTGTTAAAAATCCGTACCGATAGATGGCGCTAACCCAAAAATAAGATCATAGGAAAAATTCAAGGTATATGAAGAACCAACATCAGTACACAGTTATAGTTTCATTTAGAACCTCCTAGTGTGCAAAGGTCAAGATTATAAGCGGTTCTTCAACAATAAGCAATCAACACTACACGGGGCTTGCTCAGGTCAGAACAGCGCTATGTATTGTTGGCGTTTACTATATATCACTTAGAGAGAAAAGATGTTATATCTGGATCATTATATTACCCTTCACACCGAAACAGATATGCTTAAACAACAGTAACTTGAGATCAGTGGCGGTACTACCCGAATAATTTATTTGAGCGTTGCGGGAATTAAGTGCTAATTAAGATTTATAAATTTCACTCCTCAGTAGGGCAAGCCGGGCTTTTTGGCTTGTATGGTAGTACCGCCACTGGTTGAGATAATCTTTAGAACGATCATCTCGACGGCAGAACGACTGGCAATTCTTTCCCCAGGCGATCCCCCAGGCAAGATTTCATTATATTTCGATAAAGTAAGTATATAACACTGTATAAATATTATCGAATAAATAAAAATCTTATCTAATTGTCGAAGTCACGTGACCAACCAGGGTATAAAATTGTTATATGATAGACGAGATTACAAGTGTCAAATTTCAGTTAATCAAAGCCTCGAAGGGAAATGGATTACAATTTTACCACAAGGATAATTTCGTCAAGAAGCTAATTAAAATTAAGGTATAAACGGAAATATTTCCTAACCTGCCACCCCATAGCCACAATATTTTTCACACATTCTGTATTAAACAGATAAATTATTAATCAAAGAATTTTCGCAGAGTATTAGATTTTATCACTCTCAATCTTATCTTTAACAATGATAACAGGTAAAAAGCTACTGAATCGGTCGTCGATCCGCTATTTAAATACAAACAGTAAACAATATGCTGGCAACACAAACTTTCTTAGACGTCATTTCTTGTTAAGACTCAAGGCCACACCCTCGTTTTCGCAAAAAAATCTAAAGCTTTATCTGCGCATCCACTAACTACTTACTGGCGATTTTATATTTCATTTTATGTACAAAATCATGGAAAAACATGTTTTAATAGAATACCATAGTTTTTATCACATCTACATCTAAATTAATCAGCCAGTGGCCTTTTAAATCGATTTCAAACATAGCCTCTATTCCGTACGCTGGTAAAGAAGTTACTTGCAAGTAACTTTTTTAATTACCCTGATATACCCGTACGCTCTGAACCGAATCCATGTAGCTATCGTTTTTTGCTTCGAGCGAGTTTCGTTTGTCGACAAACAATTTAAACAAAAAAAAAAATCGAAATAAACACAAAACCAAGCTGAGCGATTCCGTAATATTTAATTTACCCTGTTTACATTCAACTTATTTACCACGACATACGCATCATTTATTTACCACGACATACGCATCATTTATTTACCACGACATACGCATCATTTATTTACCACGACATACTTTTCTCTTTTTCTTGTAGTGTCATTTTCATTTGATTCACATTCATCATTTGGTTCGCTCGCGAACCGATTTTAGTTTAGTCATGCTCATTTTACGCGAGCTCTATGAAATTTCGTGACTGAAATAAGACTGTAACTTTTAAGCACATGGTCGCAGTACAGAGTGCAATGAGAATGAAATTTCTGAGGAAACCTTAACCTCCTGAGGAGACCTTGCGATATACCGTTTACAGCAAAAATACGCATAATTAGAGAGAACCCAGAAACCACTCGTCGAATCTCGCTAATTTATATGGGACCACACGACAAGCACCAGCTTTCAAATATAATGAGAATCATCAAAGTCGGTAGACCCAGCAAAAAGTTAGGAGGTAACACGCATAAAAAATATACAATCGAATCCGAGAACCTTCTCCTTTTTTGAAGTCGCGTAAAAAACCGTAGTAACTATTTATTTACTGTACTGTTGTTTAGTGTGAATTACGCCTTAGACGTACCACCGTATAGTGCTAACGATTAGACATTTCAACATGTAAATAATCCTACGGTATTTACACAATAATAGCTCTGTCTCGCTCTAATTTTAGATTTCCGTTGCCTAGTTCCCGAGTGACGGGTTATGTCATTATTATATCACTCGTGTGTAACACACTCGATGGCTTTAGTCTACCAAAACCGGAACTAGATACAATACGCGATTGAACGTTGAGGTTGGTTCTGTATGTTTGTACAAAGAGATAACTCCATTGAGGGACCAGTCGTAAATGTAATTGGCAAATTTTAAAATAAAGGAAAAGTGTCCATGGGTCCGAAATAATTTGTAGTCATAAATAAATCACGACAAATATGAACGCATAGGAACCGTGATATATATATTTATTATTTTCAGATCCATTAAGATTATTTTATATCTGTCCAGTAGAAATATTATATGATAGAGACAAAAAGAAACTTTCACTCCCACGGCACGCAGACAAATGGAGACTCCCCTAATGGACGATATAAATTCGGTCCTCATTTAAATACGCGCCGATCCCCATTCAATACGGACAACGCGTTCCGTCGCTTTCGTGTTGAGGCCGAGAAAATCCGACAGAATGGCGGACACACTCCGCGCTTCCGACATCCCTTTCGCGCGCGCCCGCCGCCATTCGGCCGACTTCGACCCGACAGCTGACTGGCAAGGTGCGAGCGGGACGGCGGCAAACGCCACGCGTGCGCGAAAGAGACAGCCGCCCCGTGCACGGAGCAACGCCGCCATTTATTTCTTTCCAGTGCTCGCCTCCCAGCTAGTGACAGCGTTCTCGATCGACGGAGCGCCCGACACGTTTCATTTGTGAAAATTTTGTGTGTTCAAGTGTTGTGAACGTGCAACGTTACTGTTTCATGTGTCACTGTGAGTGGAACGAGGATGCCAGGGATCTCGCTTTGTTAGAATACTCGAGCGACGCGCTATGGCAGCCGTACGAGCGACTGTTGTCAACACTAAATGAGATTATGCAAGTTGGAGTGGGATGCAGACGAATATTAGGTAAATAGTGTGATACACGCTGCCCAGAGAATGTCGAGATGTAAATGTTATGCGTCCACAGTTAGAACGTTCTAGGTGGGAAAGGCGTTGTAAAGAAAGGTGGACCGAGGTAGGCGATGACTTTGTACTCGCGAAGAGTGTCTAGGGACGCATTGTCTGATCACTTCGCGCATAGTATTTCAAAATTGCAATAGAATAGAATCCGTCGCCAATTGAATACGATAATTTAAGTTTGTAACGATGCTGAACGAATGCCTAATGCACTGATTGTAGTTACAAGCTAGCTATAATTTGTCTCAATCCAAAAGCAAGTATTTAATTTGGAAGGTACATTATGGTCCCATATAAAAGATAATGTAACCAACAACGAGACCTTTCGAAACGGATAGGTTTTAATTATCAAGGTCTACGTGGCGTGAGTAATTTAAAAATTGCAACTATTTGTTTAAAGTTAACATTCCGTTAGTATTTCTTTATACATACAGATAACACTAACCGTAATAAATGTTCCGTTGGAATGCGTGCAAGGCATTCAAATAAATAATAATTACTATAGTGCAAGCTACCGTATATCGAATTCAAACAGGTTCATAAATGACATAAACATCACATCTGTAAAAATTATACATTCTATAATTATTATTGATATAAACAAAACTTAGAAGATTTGGTCAGACGGAAAAATTAGAACAAATTAATTATTATTCCAAGGCATCATTTGGAACCAGAACAAGTTATCTCGTTGAGTTTAAATCGTCTGGCTATATTAATGTATGCATTAATTAATGCAACGTTTAAAACGTTTCAAATTTTGGGTCACTGTTTATCAGCGTCTAAATGTTCAAAAATATATAAATATGTGTCCAATCTTATTTTTTAACCAATATCTTTTAAACTTTCACATTGGATAAATTATTTTCATACAAGGCATTTAAACTCATGATGTAATCTCTTATATATAATCTCTTATATAATGAAAATATATTATATCATTTATGCAATATAAAAAACTCTGCTATATAATATTTAAGGAATATAAGAAAATTTAATTAAAAAAAAGCTATATCCATAGATTTGTAATACCAGGTTGTTCTCTGAACCTCTCACTGAACCCCTGAAGTTGCGACCTTAAAAACAGGTTTTAATATGGTCAATTAAACTTAATTAGTCATGTTTAATTATGATTTTATCGGTGCCATTACTTTTCAAGTGAATTCTTAGATTAACTTTTATCACACGTCTTTAACTTAAAGTTAAATAATAATAAATAATCGTTTTAAATTATGCTATTTAAAACATTGATGATTACTTAATAATACAATGTTAAAAAATTCCTATGAATCAAAGCGACTATAAGACATTTTCTAATGATATCAACTTCAAAATTCAAAGAATTTCGTTCCAGCTATTTAAATTGATAATAAATTTGCTCTTACAACGATTTTATGTAAATATATAAAAACTTAAAACTTGTGTTACGTGTTAAATAAATGAAAATCATCTCTTTTGTTCCAGTCAATAAGACTATGAGGGCTGTAAAATAATGCGGTGGCTGCACAAAATATTGACGCTGGCAATAATTTGCGCAGCTGTGGGGGAGGAGTGCCCCATCACCTGCCAATGCAACGCGACACGCCTGTCATGCACCAACGAGACTGTACCCGGTAACAATCTCACTAGGGCCATCTTAGCAGGCCACGGGACAGATCTACGGACCATCGTCTGGACCGACTCTAACTTACAGGCCTTAGACCAGGACCTGTTCCTCGGCCTATACAACTTGCTCCACATCGACCTGAGTAGAAACGAAATCAAAAGGACAGAGCACGACCTGTTCGCAAGACTGAGCCGCCTGAATCACCTCAATCTCTCATGGAACAAAATCGACGACCTGCCACGTTACACTTTCGCTAATCTAGACAATCTGGAAGTTCTGGATGTCTCACACAATCAGCTCCACGTTATACCATTCCAGGTCTTCGGGCCGCTGACTAGGTTAAAGATTTTGGATATATCGCATAATAAAATCGCAACATTCTTAGATTACTTTTTTAAGCCTAATCGCCAACTGAAACAACTGTTCCTAAATAATAATAGCCTAGTCGAGATAACTTCGAAAGCTCTAGTCAACTTGAAGGAGTTGGAGACACTCAATTTGTCTGGCAATAAATTAGATTATATACCTAAATATATATTCGATGGTTTCGACGAGCTAACCGAACTTTATCTTAGCTACAATAACTTCCAAAACATATCATACGATGCTTTTAAGAATCTTAAGAAGTTAAAACTGCTGGACATGGGTGGTAACCGGCTCAAGTCACTGCCGGCGTCGCTCTTCCTGCATAACGAAAATTTACAAACGTTCTACCTCGACAACACTCAAGTGACTGTTATACAAAACACGAATTTTAAAGGTTTGAGTAATCTGCAGAGACTTTTTATAAGGAACAATAACTTTTTACACGAAATTGAGAGGTTCGTTTTCGACGATACGCCGTCGATAACACATCTGGATCTGAGCGGCAACGATTTGACATTTTTACCGTTAAGTTTAGAGAAGTTAGACAAATTACAATCGCTGAGAATGGGCGGGAATCCGTGGGCTTGCGACTGCAGGATGGCGTGGTTCGCCGCTTGGGCTGAGAGGAGGAAGGAAATCATAAAATCTGACCTAAGTTGCAGACGAGCGTACCCGGACGACATGTTGAGGACGCTCAACCACACCAACTGCAAACCACCACAGCTAATCATGAGCAGCCCATTAACTTTGTACCGCTTGCAAACGGATGCGCTACTCGAATGCAGATTCGACGGCAACCCGCCGCCATCGATCACTTGGATCACGCCAACGAGGGATGTGTACCACTGGAACCCGAACATGCTCATCCCGGATATATTCCACAAGCATGGCGTTGCCCACGATCAGTACTATCGTCCGATAGACAACGGCAAGTCACGAGTGCGTGTGCTTGATGACGGTACGCTGTTCATAGGTGATATACACAGAGAAGACACCGGCACGTACATGTGCTACGCAACAAATCCGTCTGCCAACGTCACCGCAGAAGTGATCCTAAACATAGACCCCATGACGATGTTCGAGATAAAAATGTACAGTCTACTATGCGGGGCGATCTGCGCGGCAGGTTTCTTGGGGTTGACCCTACTCGTACAAGCTTTACGCTATATATTTCACAGGTGAGTGTTTCAATTGATCGCATAGAACTCCGTTGGTTAAGTGTGCTTAGATATCGACTTTTAATTTCAGATTCCGACTGCTGGAGACGTGTTGCAGTTGCTGCGCATGTGTTAGCCGCGACACGCCTAAAACCAGGCAGATTTACAACATGTTGGACAACATCGAACAATATAAGCGGCAGCAATTGGAAAAACTACGGGAGAACTACGCTGTTCAAGTGAGCATTCTACTTTTCACGCACCAATAGCTTTGTTACACGAATCAGTACTACATCTGATTTGTAAATTAATCGTTTTTAGGTTCATCGGATCAAGGAGAACTGTACGCAGCAAATGGAATGGATACAGAACAGCTATTCCACGCAAGCAACTCACCTGCGCAACATTAGAGACATTGGTACTAATCATTTGACTGCAATGAAGGACCAGTATTACGATCAGGTATATTTTACTCATAACGTATAAACATGTTTTAAAACAGCGTATGTCGGTTAGTTATGTCTTACAGCAGTCAAAACAGTATTGACATTTTAATCATAATAAAACACAAATGTGACAATATATTTTTTGACGCAGGTTAAACGAGTGCGAGAGTATTCTACATCGCAGCTGAACTGGGTCAGGGAGAACTACGTGTTCCAGAGGAACAAGATAAGGAAATTTAGCGCTCACCAGATACTAAGGTTGCGCGAATCTTACAAGTTTCAGCAGCAATCGCTGAACAAGGTCTTGGAAAATTTACCGAGCCTTTACTTCGAGAACTGTCGCAGCGGTTCTTGCGGTCGGAGCGATTCCATGGCCTTCGACCCCGAGGTGGAAGTCATCGACATGTATCTAAAGACGAAGATCGAAAAGCTGTCGCAACTACCTAGTCCTTTAGCTGACGACGAAAGCAAAATGTCCATATACTACACGCCGACGGAGAGGTCCGTGAACTCCAGGAGAAATTCACCTATAACCATTCCCGAGGGGATCCACATAAACATGATAGAGCGCGGTCCGCCAAGGTTGATGGCGAAGATACGCCCTCTTCAGCCAGTTCCCCCACCTACTATGGAGTTCCCGTCGCCGGCGTCTACCTCAAAATCGGGAATGGTCGAACAGATCAAATGCAAACGCGACCGGGAGTTTAAACCGTTCAGCGAGCCGTTGCTTGGGAGGGCGCGTGACAAGAGCCTGCTGCCATTGAGCATCAGCTCGCCGGAACTGAGGAGGGAAGAGGATCTAGAAGAGGTGGGGGGAGCGAAGGGCGAAGGTGAGAGGGAGATGAAGGTACTGCTGGCGGTGGAACTGGCCCAGCCCGAGTGCCAGGTGAAACACGCGGCCGGGCAGTTGGTGTGCGGCGAGTGCGCCAAACTATGCGAGAGCACGCCCTTGTAGTACAGGCTGCTCACGCGCGTGTTCAAGATCTACGCCGTGTCCGGACGCACGTTGAGCGTCCACAAGCCGCCCGATATCCCCCTGAGCGACTTGAGCGGCAACACGCCGTCCTACGTGTGATCGGATCGAAAGGCGAGTATTAGACTGGGGTCTAATACTTCGTCCCCTTGAACCGCGCGACGATCTAATTCGCGTGTCTTGCCGTTTGTGGTTTCGTACGTCTCCCGTACTCCCGGGGAGGCATTCGTAAGTAAGCTGTGATAGACTCGAGATGAATGTTGAACGTTTCCGTGCGGTCGTCTCCTAGTGTTAGTTTAAGGATACTGAGATTTCCGCTGTCAAATAGTGCGTGGTGAGGCGAGATGTTTCGTAACGGTATTCTAATTAAGTGTTCTGTGGGAATCCGGATGTGTGTAAATACGTATGTATGCAAGTTCGTTCGTTCGTTCGTTCGTTTGGTTGTTTCGAGAAAAACTTCATTTCCATTTTGATGTATTTTTAGGGTTATGAAAATCTTAGAGTATTATGCATTTTATATTTGTTTCGACTTAAAGCGTAGTTAATGGAGGTGTAAGGAAATTGTTACTAGCCTTGTTGTAATTGTTGCGAGGTTATTTGTAAATTGGTGTATCCTAGAACTGGCGCGATCTCTGTAATATGAGCTAAGTTTCCGTTCAAAGCAACCAATCTAGATGTCTTGCATTATTGAGTCTGATTTAGTCAATTTTATATAAAATAAAAAAAAACTCACCTAGCATCTATTTACATTATGATAATTTATTTTTCTTCTTTTCCCCGTTGCCGTAACTAAAGCATAACGAGTCTTGCAGTGATATGCCAAAATACTAAAATCCAGCAATGATTATATTATAATATAAACGTTTCTTAATGTGAAATATACAAATATTGTTGAGAATTTTCTAAATATTATAAACAAGAGTAAATAGTAAATCATGGAGAATAAATTATTTTTCAATGTAATCCTCTCTCTGGTTTTATTTACGCATTTTAAGGGGCTTTTTCATTATTATTTTTTTCATATCTTTAAAACTCGTCTGTGAACAATGGTTTTACGGCAGATTGCGAATAGCGCGTTATTATCTGCTAATCTACGTTTCTTTGCGCTTATCTCTGGATGCGAATGTATTGTCAACATGTGCTGTTTTCGCTACAGAAATTTCCACTATCCTGTGTCGATGTAGACATTCATATTACAAACTTTGTCGAAAAAGAATCTCCTAAACTTCACTTTAACTAAGAATATTAGTAGTTAATCAAATATTTTAAAGCTTTTCATATCCTTGTTATATCTAGAATAATACTATCGTGATTTCTCCTTTCGCATTCTTTATTAATTCATAGTCGTACCATAGACGGACAAATAAAACAATGACTTGTATGGCAATAGTTTATTTTCAACACTCGAACGGAACAAGTATATAAAAGAAATGCTTCGAACGACTACGAAGTTTCCAGAACGTTCGAACACAACACACATACGGACTCGCGTGTACATCAAATGTATATACACCACAACGTACAGTATGCCACATAACACTAAGCGACACAATCATATTGCACTCTATCAGCTTAAATAACGCGCGTCGACCGATGGAAACAAGTGATCCGACAAAATAGACGCATCGTTGACACCTAACGTAATCAAACTGTGAATCTATTCGGAATAAAAAAAACTTAAGCTAACAACGGCAGACGGCGGAATAACAATTAGCTTCATTTCTACCCTGTACCTAGCTCGATCGAAAAACTCTATTAAAAATAACTGCATAATAAATTTGGCCCGCGACTTAGCTGGCATGAAGTTAGTTTGGGACCATTTTTTTTTTCATTTTATTTGGGTTAAAGTAGCCTATGTTATTTCCCGTCCCACAGATTATACCTAGACTTTGCTCCGTAACTGCACGGTAGACTATTAAACCAACAAACAGTTTAAAATATTTGCTATTATTAACATTAAAACTGTACTTCAGAATCATGTCATTTATTTACTTCATTCACTCTATTGACTGCTTTACCATATACCTAATATGTTAAGATTTAAGACGTTTCATACTTTTAGGGCTAATTTAAAAACTGTTTGATTGAAATAATTTTCGAGGTTTATATAAGCACTATTTTACTTTTTATTTTTGTACTCTAACCAATTTGGCAAAATAAAACACGAGATGACAAAAATTTTAAATCCTTTCTTAAAAACGGATAACAGATTAAATAAAGCAGCACCTTTTTAAGG
>DWHO01003657.1:0-11790 GCA_018247575.1 Eurytides lysithous rurik | reverse complement strand
GAGGAGATGACGGCTGATAGAGGAGTATGGAAGAAAAATATGTGTTGTGCCGACCCCACCTAGTGGGATAAGGGCGGAAGAAAGAAGTTATATTAAAGAAATAATTGGATGGCAATAAGTAGCTGGGATGGACATTTTACATGTCTTTCTGATAAATGGGCCATGTTATTTTTAGGAAAACAGGCAATTCACCTGTAATGCCCTTACTCAATTAAGTTGCTCCAACAACAAGTCATTGCTCTCTATGGTATTAAAAGCGCCAATTTGTAAAGTGTGTATTTAAGTTCCATTAAAAAAATATATATATTACATGCCTTTTCTATGCTTCATTTGCAACTTTTAAAATGACTTTCATATAGAAATCAAAGTTAATGTTAATAACATTATTTGAGTTTATATTACAGGAATCATAGGCTTGCTGGGTGTTTGCGGTTATGGAGCATACCAATTTAAAAATAAGGGTAAAATGAGCACAAGTGTATTTCTTATGCAACTTCGAGTGGCTGCACAGGGGACTGTAGTATCTGCCTTAACAATAGGTTTAGCATATTCATTAGTGAAGAATCACTTACTTAAAGATGACAAAGATTAACTATGTTGTTACCTAGAAAATTTGCTTAAAACTAGAGTGTTTAGCTTCACTTGGCTACCTCAACTAATAATCTCACAAAATGTTTTGATTATTGTTAAAAGAAAAATCTCTTATTATAAAAATCTCATGTTAACTATCAAAAATATTGTTTCATTTAAATTTTGTTAGTATTTTCAAATGATAATTTGTAGTATTATTAGGAGCTGGGCTCTTGTTCTGTGATCATGTATAATTATTGCTTAATCATTGATTTTATTTCATTTTCACATTATTACACATTGGAAGTTGAAATTATGATGTTTTGTGATATGTGATTTTAGGACTAGTTTTAAGTTTAAATATATTTATTTAATCATTCATGCTTCTTTAAATTTTATTTTTTTAATGTTTGTTAACTAGAACTGATTTCTGCAAATAATATTTGTACATGCTAAATGCTATGTGCATGACCACTTTTAATCCTGTCAGTGTTTGTACTTTATAAAATTGTGCCATGTGCAGCAGTTATATAAATAAAAAATATTTTTATCATGGCATAAATTTAGGTTTATTGCAATGATGGAAAAATCATTGGTATTGAACCTTGACAGAGATATACCAGGAAACTCTTTAATATGACATAATAGATGTGTCAGTTAAAGTATTGTTAGAAATCTGTTTCTTTCTGTTTATATTTTGTATATGGTGCATTTAAGTGAGAATGTTCTCTCATTTTCCCAAAAATAGTAAAAGTAGAATACCCCTAATTACAAGTAACTACATTGACAACATGGCCCTCTAAAGACCATAGTGACAATACTGAAGATACATTTAGTAATGGATGTAAAACAACCGGCAATGCAACTTTTGCAAAGATTTTTCCCATGTGATAATTTGATTTTGCTGGTTACTACATTTATGCGTTTATTTTTCCTAGCGTCGATATAAATATTTTCTTATTTATATGCACTTTCAGATAATAAAAAAAAACGATATATTTTAATTAAATAAATAAAATGATTTATTTATAACATACATATAAATCTTGTAAGATAATAATATTAACATGTCCCAGCTAAATAAGTACAAAAACAATATATATTTAATTATTACAACATCAATTATCACTTTTACTACAATCAGAATGTGCTTTAGACATTCTTAATATATAATTTGGAATGGTTAAATCATCCTTATCGGATGTGGAATGATTCCGTACGGAATTTGAAGTAACTTTTACGGATGACAAGTCGTCGGCATTACTGAACAATCCATTTGAAGTGTTTGTACTTGAACTGGAATGGTAGGTCATTGATCTAAAAATTTGTACTGGAGTCGAAGTTCGGGCCCTATTATTATTATTACTACAATTAGCCAACCCATTAGTTGATTGATCTTCTTCATGTGGCATTTGCTTCATTTCATCGGGCATTTTAGTTTCAAAAAGTGAAACAAACTCTTGGTCTGTATTATCCCTTGCAGATCGATTTGTAAAAGTGATTTTTTTAGCAAGTTCATTTGTAAGGAATTCTTTAACTGTCATAGAATTTGGCAAGGATGTTTGTTGTTCGGCATTTCTAGAAATTTCACTATCTTTTTGCTTTCTCCTTGGCGTTTTATCAACGGATATTATTGGCATGGGTTCAGATGTGGGGGATGGGTAATTTCTGTTCCTAAACTGCAATCCACTAGAGCTTGAAGTATTTGACGACGATGACAAAGCTAGACGTTCTTTAGTTTTCTTAAGGGTTGATGAAGCCCAACCCATACCAAGCTTCTGAAACGCGTGTTCTAAATCTGGATTTGATGAAATGCTCAAAGTATCAGACAACTCAGGTATTGATTTTTTGTTTTGTAACACGGTTTTTTTTCTATCCTTTCTTGAGTTTGATGAAGTTATAAGAGAAATGGTAGATTCTGATGATATTGTACTTGAATTAATATTGGATGCAGCAGTGTCAAATTTGAACGGCTCATTAATAATTTTTCTCTTTAACAACTCTGCAATAACATCCGGCAGACTACTGTCAGAGTGTAAGGAGCTTACATCTTCATTTGTCACAATGTCTTTCAAAGGACCATCACCGATGGAAGCTTCATCAAGTGTTTCAATGTTTTTCTTTTTAGCATATTCTTTAATGCTAATAAACGGTTGGAGCATTATTTTATTAAATTCTTTTAAATCCATCATCTTCAATTTTGAATCAGAGGAGTCGACGGAAAAGGTTTTAGTTATTTTTTTAGATTTATTGGGGTAACATTCTACTAAGTCGGGGTTAACATGGTCTTTATCAGATGTGGGAAGTGGTATTGTGCCTCCCGCACGGTCTAGTTTCTCGGTAGAACTTCCAACGCTCTCAATTGAACGTTTAGAAACGTCAGCATTAACATCGATTCGTGACTTACTTTTAACTTTTAAACTCATTGGAGAGTCAACTTCAATTACCGTTGATAATTCATGAGGAACAATTTGTTCTTGCTCATTTTTAAGATGAATACGAGACAAAGCAGGAGGCGGTTTACCTCTTAATTTAACATTCTCGATGATATTATTATCGTTTTCTTTACTTGGGGTAACTGGTTTCTTAGCAGCAATTGGCAAAAGAGCAGTTGGGGTTTGGAACTCTGAAGGTTTTGGAATATCAGTCAGTAATGGTATAAATGTCTCAGTATCTGCAACATTTTTTTCCTTTTCTTCCTCCGAAGAGATTGTTAGGGTGGAAATTTTACTAAAGGGATTTTGGAAATCAGGATAATCACGAGGAAAAGGAGATTTATTTTTGCTATTATTCTTGTTTCGTTCCAAATCAGAATCTGACGTAGTGTCTGATGATGTAATTTGACTATATACCAATGATTTATTTCTCCGTACTTCTTCCAATACCTTTGCTAGATTTGATAAGCGCTTAGTGCATTTTTCAGTTAAATCCGCAATTTTTTCCATGTTTTGAAGTTTATTTTCGGCCACTTTCATGAAATTGTTATCACTGTCGAAAGTGCCACTTGTCTGTGTAGATATGTGAGCTGGCGGGGATTGTTCGCGTTTTTTATGCGTACTAAGGGCTATAGGAATATTTTCTGTATCCGTCGAAAATAGGGGAGTAACTAATTGATTGCGTCGTGGATCAACTTCGTGGCCTTTATTTTTTGATTTCGAAACAGCTTTTGGGGGTAAAACTGAACTCTTACGACTACATTTCTGCTTACTACATGAAGAAAAATATTGTTGATCACTTGTACCATTTTTAAAAGACGATGATGTTGAAGTTGGCTTACACGAATTCTCTCCATAATCATACTTTTCGTAATTACTCATAGTACTGGTTTTAGACAATTTCCTAGAAATATTTAACGATTTTACTTTATGAATTTGCTTTCGTCTTAATTGTTTCGGGCGATTTTTGAGGTTTTTGGACCACTTATCGTTAACATATAGTTTTGATGTCTTTTTATGATCTTCATTATCATTATTATACACACAATCACTGATAATTTTTTGCTTCAGGATGTTTTTTATTTGCTCCAAGGTGATTTTTCTCTCATCTGAAATCTTAGTATGTACATTCATAGTATTATTAATAATGGAGCTGCCAGGCGTGGGCACTAAACTGCAGTCTTGATTAATGATTTCCACAGCCTTCATGCCTTCCTTATTAAGTTCTAAAAGCTTTTTGACGTACGTTTTTATAATTGGATTTAAAGAAGTATTATTATTTCTCTTACAATTTTTAGGTTTGATATCTTGTAAATTCTGATTCAATGATGAATTTAAATCATCTGACAGATGTTTTTTATTCACTTTAGTTACACTGAATTTGCGTCGATTAATGTTTTTATCGTATTGAGAACTCCTTTTACACTTATTGCATGACATTTGTCGTTTTTTTGAAGTCGAACTCGGTGTTGACACACAGTTCTTCGTTTCACTTGGTTCTACAGCGCTACTGACAGATTTTTCTGTGTTATGTAACTTTTTACATTTATTCAATGTTTTACTTTTATGTGATATACTTCTTCTATCAGTACCATGATGTTTATACGTACATTTGACGCGTTGCAAATTTTGCGGTTCATTAAAGGTAGTAGAAGCACCAGTCTCGTCATATGATTGAGTGCGGTCCCGTTTAAAGAAGCGAGGAATAATATGTTCTGGTGGGCTCATGTAAGCAGTGGACGTAGAAGAGCTCATATGCATGAATATGGGTCGATGAATTGGAGAACTTGTAGTCTGTGTGTATGTTGAAATGGCCTGTTTCGGGGCTGCATACAATCGAGGGCTCATATTGTCAGATAATTCCTTATTATTTCTATTTTCTTCACCGCTTGTTACTACAGGCGCCTTTAGCTCAATTTTTGAAGAAAGCGTATCATTAATCGATTCTACGGGACTAACCGGTATAGCTGGACCGCCTGGACACGTATCGTCGGTAGGTTTATCAGCACATTCGGATACTTTTGTTGGTATATTATCCGCTTGTACCGACACGTCTGACTTATGCGATGGTAAATTTATCTCCGAATCCTTTGCGTTGTGGGCAAATTCGTATTGCTTTTGGGTGCTTACTACATCTCCACCACTTAGCTCTTTCTTCCGAAGTTGTATAACAACTTCGTAGGCTTCGTTTTTAAGGAAACCCGTAGTTCCAACGTAAAACTTACCATTCTCCTGGCCGCCTTCTTCTAATAATTTGATACAAGCACCATCAGGTGGAATTAGATTGACACCTTCAACATTAGTCTTCAAAGATGATGCAGATGTTGCAGCTGAAGGATAGTGGACTGTTTGCACATCTGGAGTGTTTGCTTTGTTCATACAATTAAATTTTTGTGCAGATCTAAAGAATAAAAGTATGTGTAAAATTAAGAGAGAAGGTCCAATAAAATAAGTATATCTTTTAACATAGAAAAAGAAAAAAGGAAACGTTTCAACATAAAACTATTTTTTTCGGCCCAAATACCAAATTCTTAAATAAATAATTACCTCTCAGTGTCTACAAAGTTGGATGCGCAGACATCAGCACCTAAAATAGATAATAGATTTTCCTTAATAATTATTGTTAATGCAAAACTATTGTACTTGTATTGTAAAGAGGAACTGTTGAAATTATAAACCAACATAGTTATTTATAAACAAAAAGTTATGCACATGATAAATGTTGTTTTCAGCATTAAAACAGTGTAAATATTAAATAATACCTTTTGTATTTTGTTGAAAACAATGACAACAATTGTGGCTAATACATTGATCTTTATTGAGTAGTTCGCCTTCTGGTCTTGAAGGTTTTTCAGGTAACTGGATAGATGCTATATTATCCCTGAAAATATATAGTATATAATGTGGTTATATTTCTTAAGCTTGAAAGTTTTTAAAGTAATGATTTTAATAGCTAAAATTAAAATGATAAAAGTTATATATTTTTTTTGTTTATGAAAAATGAACAATTAGAAACTTGCATTAAAATTATACTGAGAATTACAGTCAAAAATATGATAAGGAATATCAAGTGTTAAGAATAAGATATTTAATCGAAAATTATGAATTTTCGTTATATTATGTTGCTTAAAACATCAACAACAATGTTATTTAAAACTTGTAGTGAAGTCTTTTTATAAAATCAGTGTGCTGTTACTATCAAAGATTAGAAATTGCAAATACCATATTCCATGCATATCTGTCTCCAGACTTACAAATGTAAAATTAAGTACATAATGAGAAGTCACTTTTCTCATAAAAAATCTTGTATAAAATTTAAATGCGCATTACATTTTCCTTATGACATTTAATAGCTATTTTCTCAAAAACACTCATAAAAATTAATGTAAATTCGCGAAATAGATGTGTAAATACTGGGCACTATTATTATGATATAATTACCACCATGGTCTTCTCTCTGTAGATAAGTACCATTCTTCAATATTGGTAGTGTAAAAATTCATTTCATCACAAACCTGCCTGAGGGATGGTCAAGGATTATTATCAAGGGAATTGGGGAAAGGAAGGAAATTATTGTAATAAAAAATACAAGCTTACCCATTTTCTTTGACTGTCCTATAAATTCCTGAAACAGATAATAACTAGTTATAGATTCACATAAATAAGACCTCAGAAGCTACAAAGAAAAATCATTGATTAATTTTTATTATATTTTATGATAATAGGTTTTTTTTAATGAAATTCAAAATGGTTTAATCTATATATTGGTATGTAGTTATAGTGGGCACAGAAGATGATATAAAATTTGGCAAAGTTAGAGTTTATATTTTAGAGCAGTGCTAAAATCTAAAAGTTTAATATTTTTGTTATTTAATATTATTAAGGAAATCTCCTTTGGCCAAAATTCGATCACCAGGCTATCGCTAGTCAAATGTTTAATTAAGTAGCATTTTATTATTGGCATTATTTCTGAAATAAAAAGAAATAAGTACAGAATTCATACCTTCTTTCAACTGTTCAAATGATGTTTTATTAACATTACTAGTATTTTTTTCTGTGTCTTGATTATTTTTATTGAAAACATCACCATTACATTTGTTACCAACCGGCTGTTGAGTGGTTTCAACAGCCCTGCTACTTTTATCAACTAATTTCGCTTTTCGGTGACACTTCCTGCGTTGGTCATTTTTAGCATTGAGTACTTTATAAATAATTATCCTATCAGCTTCCGATTTCTTTGAATCATATTCCTCAGAGCTTTCATCATCTTTTTCTCTCCTATTCAAAACTATACTGTCCATGGAACTAGAGTCAGAATTAATTGAAGTGCAATCTGTTGAGTCATTTCTATTTTGTTCAATCAATACAGTCTCTACAAATCTATTTTTAGAAATTTTTGATTTTTCAGTTATATCTTTAGTAGGTGGAGTATGTTTATGATTTGGCCTGTATTCAAGGTAGTCATTGTCATCACTAAATTTAACAGTGTTTCCATGTTTGACTTCTTTATGTGGTGGCTTCATGGGTATATTGTGAAGTGCTAGGTTTCTTTCTTTCTCTGGTACAGGCATCCATGCATATTGAATTTTGTTCTTACTGTGGTTTTCAATTTCATTATTTGAAGATTTTAACTTGGATGACATAGGAGATTTTGTATGCTGGAAAATTGAACAGAAACAAAATATTATTTAGTCATAATATTACAAAAATTTTATAAAGCCTTGAATATAATACAATCAGTTGAAACTTACCTTGCATCTGTGTTTTTTGCAATCTTTCTGTATATTTTTAAATTCTTTTTCTAGTTTTCTTTCATTATTCTCTTTTAGTTGCTGTTGTCGCATTTCATCCATATACACTGCTCTCTAAAATAAAAGCCAAATTGATAAGAATAACAATTGAATAAAATGACAAACAAAAGTATCAAAATATGTAAAGTATATAGTATTCCAATAGATCAGATTTTATAGATCAGTGCATTTTATTTATTTATGCATCATCACTATATCTATAAGCAGAAGTCAAAATAATCAAGTTGCCAAATTGAGCATTTCTTAGAAAAATGAGTATATGCCAGTTGAAAAAAAATTACCATAATTGCAATATTTATATTATGAAAATATTTGAATGGTTAAACAACCTTTACAGTAACGACAATGTAACTTTAACTTCAAATTGTAGTAGCCCTTTCTTTATAAAGGCCATTTGCATGTTTTTACATAAACATGACTAAATAATATATTAAGAAATTATAACTATTGTATATCTGCCTCTAACTTGAGACATTTTTCTCTCAACATTGTTAGGTATTCAAGATTGAACTGGTTATAAAATTTATGTATTTTATAAAAATCATGACACATACATTAGGTTTGCTAGACATATCTTTTGGCAATGAATTCAAAAAGGCCAATGTATCTCTATACTCCTTGTCAACACTCTCCTTATTCATAGCAATTTTACTCCGCTCTTCTGCTATTTTATCTTGTAGTTTTTTTTGTTTCAAATTATCATTAGCTTCTTGTTTATTAGCTTTGGAAAATGCGTCATCATCAGTTTTTGGGTCTCGTATTACTAAATTCTCATCACTACAAGGTAAAGTTTTTATGTCTCTTGTTAAATGGTCATACATAACAACTGACCCTTTTTTTACACTTTCTGCACTGCTTCTTTTTGTTGAATTTTCTTTGTTACTTGCGCGAACTACAAATTAAAAAGTTGTAAAATATTAATTATTTAAAGAAACTACAATAGAATTGAAGAGAGTGAAAGTAAATGAAATAACTCAGAAGGGAGGAACAACTCAAATTCTTATTAAGATGTCGGCAATAATTGTATATTTAACCGATGGGCTTACAAGCATAAATTCATTTATGTAGCCTCTAAAGTAGTCTTGCTTTTATATTTAAACAATGGCATGGGTAACAAGGGAAAAGATAACGAGGAACCCACATGTGACCGGCTTGTGGATTGTTCATTTAAAGGAAACTCTTCTAAAGTGGGCTCTTTGAACATAGGAAAACCTTCTATAAATGTAAAATAGATAGATTTTTAGACTAACTTTCTGATTGCCCATCTGGTCAATACATGATTATCATTGTAGGTATAAAAAATCGAAGATGAAGTTCAAATTTTTGTACAACCACTATCTAAGATTACTATTTTAACTATTGTGGCATTAAACAGATAAAATTACTTGTAATATTTGTTGATTTTATCTAACTACTACTGATCAGGTAAAATACTGACTAATATATTAACTTAATTTAGCGATTAACTAAGTGTAAAGCAATAAACTAAAAACGCTCAAAAAATGTACTCCACAGAAGATTTATAACTTTGTATTTTCTGTCACCTGACTGCACAAAATTTCTTAGATGCAAAGATCTATTAGTAAAGGCTTCATTTCCGTCAACTGGTGTAGGTTTTGGCTTTAATCTTGATATTTTGTTCAACTTGTTATTAGGTGAATTAAAAATAGATTTAAATTTTCTACTATTAAGGGGAGGAAGAACTGGATTTAACATAGTCGGAAAAATAATCTGAGATTTTAATTCTGCTCTCCAGTTTGGAACAGGCACAAACTGTTCATCAAGGACTTTACAAACATTATTGGGGTTATTACCTTCCATTTTAGATGCTCTTGTTCTAAGAATTGTCTGTTTAATATTCTCCAAGTTTTCAGTTTGTTTATTATTACAATTAATTTCAGTTTCCCTTAACCGAAGTGTTCTGTTTTGTAGGTATTCTGATACTAATGTCAAGGATGGCTTAATTTGGGTACATTCCTGAGGAACGCTTGACATTCCACCTCTTAAGCTAGATGGCATTTCATCACTAAGAGCAAACAAATTGGGTCTTTTAGATTTCTCAAGTTTTTCAGGCTTATCATCAGCCCCATTCTTTACACTCTCACTCTCTGGCAACAACAGTAAAGGAATATCTGTTTCATAATCATTTAATGGTTCATCAATATTCAATTGTGTGGCCATATCAACTTTTTGGGCAACACTATTTGGATGGTTCAAATCTACCAATTCTTTTCTATTAGCTACCGTTTCACCAACTTGGAGCTGAAGGTTTTTGGATATAATATTTGATTTCTCTCTACTCCTTTCATTAGCAGCATCTCTTAAAAAAATAATTATTCATAAATTGTATAATTGGGAAAATAGATAAAAGAAAATACTAAAATCAAAATATTGTTCATTAAAGTAAAATATGCCAAAATAATATTCACCTAGCCTGCAGTTTCCTATCCAACAATTCCTTCTTTTTATTTAATAACTCCTGCTTTTTTCTTCTTACCGCAGCCACAGCTTCTATACCCCTTAATTTTGATTTGTCATTTTTCTCAATAACGTCTAAATATAAAAAAATAATTTTTAATAAATCTAAGTCTAAATAACTAACGTGATTTTAAAAAATGTTATAAACATTGTAATACCCTGTTGGACTTGGTCAGAAGCATCCTTATGCCCAGCGCCAACATTTTCTAATCCTTTTGTGTAAAGTTGTTGTAATTGGCTAACAAATTTTTTCTGACAATCTAAATACTGTTTCACTTTCTTCTCATCGACGTCTTTACCTTGTCGCAACGATTCAACTTTAGCACGCTCTCGAATTTTCTTCGCAATTTCTTTTGATTGTTCCCGAACCTTAACAAACAATTCATATATAAATTTTTGAAGTTTTGCAGTTAATACTTAAGCAAGTTCTATAATACGAAACCTGTTGAAGTCTCAACCTCCGTCGCTGTATAAGTTCATTTGTTTGTTTGGAATAAACTTCAGAACTCATTATGACATTTGTTCTTCTGAAACAAACCTACTTAGAAGTAAGAAGAAGGTTACATCTATAAATTCATAATATTTCATAGGTAATACATTAGAAACAACAAAGAAAACAAATCAAATAAATTTTAAACTGTTAAAAATGTCAATTTGTGGTCAACCGTCAACCTTGCACTTGCACACTTAGACTGACATCTGTCATTTTCTGTCTATGTTGATTTTATATACTAAATTAAAAACTTAAAAGGATTATTAGATAACATACGACGGTTGTTACTTATATAAAAATCTCTAAAAAAAACATCAATATTTTAACATTCATATACCTATATAAAATATATTCATATATGTTACACATTCATAAGCCGTATGAAAATTATAGTTAATAAGGCGAAGTTTGTTATGTCACATCAGGACATCATACCCGCACCACTAGCAAAATGACGTTGAAATGAAAATTACATCTATATAAAACGTGCACCCGATCCATTCTGCTTCTTACGCATTCCCGAACCCAGTTAAAATCACGTTAAGTAGTAGGTAATAAATTCCTCTATCTCGTAACTGGCGATCCTTGTTATAAACCGATTTGGTTCAAGACATAAAATTCCCAAACAGTCTTTTCTATGTTTTAAAGTAATATCGTTTAGACGTTTAAAAAAAAAGCCCCTTTAATATTTTCCAGTCAATCACTACTTTGATCATATGGACTAATGTGTTGCCGGCTTAACCATAATTTGATCAAGTGATGGTCAGTTAAGTTCACTGAGGACTTCTACACATTCTAAAAGCGTTTCCAAAGAAATATGTAATTATTCGGTTGCATTCTGAAGAATATATATTCTTAATACATTCTTTAGAGTTGCTATGACTATAATATGGTAGAGCCAAGGTGGTAGAGCCACGCAGCTGTTTCCGCTGCTGAATGGGCCGGCTCGAACCGGGTAATTACCACGACCTCACAGAAAATCGGCGTAAAGTGGAAGTGTTTT
>DWHO01003656.1:0-11791 GCA_018247575.1 Eurytides lysithous rurik | reverse complement strand
CGCTCATAGAGCTTCCCCAGGCTGCTGAGGAGACTTATGGGCCGGTAGCCGGAGGGGAGGGTTCTGGGTTTATTCGGCTTATGGATGCCGATGACTGTAGCTTAATTTGAAGGTGTTTTCCACACGAAGATAAGCTTTCGGCCGAATAGTTTATTTAGATAGGTTTTATAGGTAATGGAGGTTTCTAAATTTTAACGTTACTTTTTTTTAAATAAAGTATTTTTTTATCCTATCTTATTTGTTTTCATTTACATTTCAATGTTTTTTTAAATCCTAAAACATTTTTATAATTTGTCATCGAAAACAAGCTTGATGATTTTTAAATTATTTTAAAAACGCTTGGGTGTAAAGTGGAAATTTCTTAATTTTATACTTATATAGTATATTATAAAAAAAACTCCATTTGATTTTTTGCTCTTCGTTAAAAGTTCATATCAAGTTCAGTTGTTTACTTCCAACTTTAAATAATATTGTATTCAACTTAGTATGAATGTACTTAGTATTAATAACTTGCTTCCCATTTATATTCATTTAAAGGCTGTATATAGCTTATGTAAGCATCACATCAAGTGGGTCTTAAACAAGTTAAGGTAGGGTCATCCTACGGGAGCAAAACTCCGGAGATTCCGGGCGATACAGGATTAATTAGGGAATAGGGGAAAACGTGTAGTGGTCGACGATACGACAGGTACAGTTGAAAAGCAAAATATTAAAAAGAGTTTAATAAAAATTTCATTACTGAAGTGAAGTATATTACACAAGAAACCGTATATTTGCACGAGTATACATATGTTTATGTCATACAATTAGAAAAGGGATGTAGAATATAGAATTTAATAGGCCAAAGTACTATTAAAAAATCAAAGTGCGGATTGACGCCGGAAACACAATTTTTATTATTTCTTGTATGCCTTTTTCTTCGTCAAAAATTTGATGAATTAAAAGCGACTTTTCTGCTATATCAATTCAATTTCATTATCATCATATTCATCAACAAAGGGCCATATTTTGCGTCAGTGTAAATAAAATTAAGTCTAGATCATGTATGTAACAATACTTTGTAGTAATAAATCTAAGTTTAAATGAATAAAATTAAAAAAATAATTTTGAACAACATTAGTACTTCTTATACGAATTACCAATATGTTGACAGTAATCGATACATTTTCAATTACAGTCCAGTTTCATTTAGTGTCTCAAGACAAACAACTTGTTGTGTGAACAATTTAAGACCCACTAGCACTGCGTTAATCCTGACACTCAAAGATATGGATATATATATATTATAAATCGCCAAGTCCAGTAACTTATTTGGAAACGTTGCCTTTCAAACCGTAAAACAACTGGTGGTCATTGTTGCTTTTCCGAATATCTGCTAGTGGTTTTTTACCTCCCCAGGTGGACTATGTTAAGGAGCGTAATCAATGTCTGTCAATTGCATTGTGAAGACTTAATGAAATATATTTCCATTATAATCCATATGAATAAAACAAGAATACACTTTACACTTGTGTTGCGGATTGTACAAGACGTGAATATACGTCCAGCGGTTGTCTAACTGAATTACCTATCATTTTGATTGAACGTTTGAGCCTCAGGAGGTCCCATTAGACTAGATCGCTATTTACGTAGACGCGGTCTCAGCACACTTTTACCGAGTTAGCTCCACGTAAATGAATCGGGGCGAATGGATCGATTAATGCGATTTATTTCTGACTAGTTGACCCGCCGTGGCTTTTCCTACAGACAAATCAGAGTTGGACGTTGCTTTATAAGTTTATTCAGTACTGGATATAACTCATTTGATACGGTTAAAAGTAATATCTAAACTTTAATTTAATTGCTTGCGAAAATTGTATTTACTTTGAGGAAAATATAGAATGAACACAAGATGTGTTTTATCTGTTTACTCTAACCATGTTTTAAGAACTCTAAGAGATTCAGATTGCTAATTTTTTTTTTGCAAGTCCAATTTATAATTTTTTTTACGTCATTTAACCTATACTCGGGATGGCGTAGGAATTCTAATACATTTAAAATGATTTCCAGAATATGTTACTTTGGGTGGAATATAGCAATTAACACTTTCGTGAAATTGGACACGTAACGTTTTTTCGAGACGTCCCTGAAAATATTGTGCGATTGTCAAAGAGTTATTTGTTACTATAGTAACATAATATACATACAATATACATACAAGAATTAACTATATTAGGCAATAATTTTTTTTACTGACTTCTACCAGGAAGAGGTTCTCAGTTTGTATGAGTTATTTGTATGTATACTATGTAAGAGCTCGTTGAGAATAAACCACTTACGATGAAAACGATTTACCGCATGTTTACAAATGTACAAAAAAACTATACAATTTTCATTGTTATTGAACCTTGAACCGTTTGTTGCAGATGTCCATCGGCAGGGCATCAGTTGAGCGGCTTGTTCGTTTGCCTCCTAATCCGGATAACCAACAAAAAAAATAACTTGAAGGCAGTTTCTAGTTTTAATTAAAATTTACATCCTGTAAGTAAGAATTTTATATAAACAATTTTTTACTGTTATAATCTACCTAGAAAAGGATTTTACGAAAAAAAATCACGTTGTTTTTTAACAATATTCCAATGATTACTTCTAATACATTCGAAGTTTACAATTAAACGGTTTATTGTAACAGAACTACATAGTAAGTCGTAACACGTATGGTTTTAAATGTGGGATACACGAAAAGACAGCTAAAAGCGTATTCAAGAAAGTATATCCGCGTGTTTGTTACACAATATAACAGGATCCGGGTTTTGGGCACAATACACGTCTTAAACAAATATAAGAAGGCTGTGACCGGTGACCTCTGTCCCTTTTCTCTATGTGAGGGTAAGGGACAACGCGTAACTATGCACCAACACTATCACACTGGCTGTATTTGCAAATGTGACCCTTTCAGCTTAAGAATGTTCTAGAAGCACGTTTTAATTCTACGACTTTTTTTGACTTTTTTATATCAAATGCCAGAGCTTATACAAAAGCTAACATTCTGATTTGATGTATCCCAATAACATATTGTCCTTTGCCTTTTATTAAATACAAAGAATGAAACAAAAAGTAATGTTATGAAAATATTATTACATCACTTTAATGATTTTGTCAAGGATTTTTTTGTGATTCCCATTAATACTTAATGAGAAGCATTTAATATCCATTAAGAAATAAATCTATGACAGTATCTATATTCATATGCATGAATGTGAATTATTAAAAAAGAAAAACATCAAGAAGGTAATAAAACTTTATTAACTTGTTCCTAAAAAGGAAGTGTAGTAGAATAAGTTTTAGATAGGAAAAAGCTCATTCGTTCATGCACAAAATGCTATTTATATATCCAAACAAGAGATCATTCGTAGGAAATCATATTTTTACTGGGTGTACCGATTTTGATGATTCTTATTATATTTGAAAGCTGGTGCTGCTTGTCTTGCCCCATATAAATTTTAGCGCGATTTGACGAGTTTGATTTCTCCCTAATTATGCGTATTTTCATTGTAAACGGTATATCGCAAAATTTCCTCAGTAGGTTAAGGTTTCCTCAGAGATTTCATTCTGATGAAATTTCTGAGGAAACCTTACTTTGTATCGCACTTTGTACTGCGAACATGTATACACATATGAAGTAGGTTAATAAATTAAAAAAAAAAAATAATTTCTTCGGTGCCGTGTCTAGACGTTTCTCAGTGTCGGAATTAAGCCCGTTAAGGCCGGGCCACCTTCCGATACAATAACAGCCGCCGTCCCGCGAACCCTTTGCTTGCTCCCGACCCGTGTCCTTATAAATTGCGGTGTCCATTGGGTACTGTCGGAACAATTGCTCGCCTATCCGAAATGCGCCGTTTGTTTTTGTATTATACAAACGTTACGTAATAAGTATGGTTCAAATAGCACATTTACGGACTTAATGACTTATAACACGAAACGATCTTACGGATTTTATCCCGTTCTGTTTTGAATTTGACAACGTTTCAAACACTCCAAATCTTTCATAGTCGCGGGACGGAGGTATTTCGTTATTTTTTCTGGTATCAATTACTAATTTTGTGTTAACTGTCACTCGGTGTTATACTTACGCTTATAAATTAGCTATTAAATATTATTAGGTGATATTGCTATTTTATCTCTGTAACTTCGACCTCTCTGTAAGTTCCGCTGTTAGAAAAACACTAAACGCATTTTGTTAGATTGTAGCGAATTCATTGTATATAAAAATTTCTAATATTAAATATGTTATGTCATAAAGCATGTTATACATATAACTGGTCACTAGTATTTGATTTGGCTTCATAAGAAAAAAAGAAAATGGTAATTTACTGATCGTATTTAATGTTAAACGCATCTTTGTCACATCCGTGTGCAGGTTGACCTTTTTAAAACTTTTTGTTTATATTTAAATAAAGATTAATTATTTCTTTAGCGTGTAGAAAGTAGATACGTTGTTAACTTTATTTCAGAACTAGGCAGCTATAGGTCACTTATTCACTAACACTCCTTATTGATGAAATTGGTTTTAGCAAGATTTTAAGACTATTTTTAAGATTATACATTTGACATTCAGCCTCTGGGCTAACACTGCCTAGAGAACAAGATTTATTTTTTCAAATTTATAAAGAACCCTCATACGTTCAAAATTGAAATACTTTCTTGAGCGCCATAAAGTATAATGCACTTCCGTTACTCGCATACACCACATAAAGCAAATTACTACTAGAATTATTACATAATGTTGTTTTAGACTATTGTTTTTAGAGAACTAGAACACATCAATTCTAAGTATAAACTGACTTTTAAAACATATAGAAGTTTTACATCCGGTACCTATGTAAGTTTCTTCTACGCTTATGCAGTTATTTTCATCTAAGGAGATTTTTTCAGTAATCAGTAGTCAAAGTTTGCCGTAGTTACACCTGTAATATATAATTTTGTGTGGATGAATTTTAATTGGTACATACGCCATGTAATGTATGTGCTTATATGTCAATGTACCAATGTAAATTAGCTGATAGCCAAATTAAGTACGCCGTAGCTTTAACCCCAAGTGGTTTTTAACTTTTGAGACTATTAGCTGTCTTTTTTTAATTTGTTTTAAAGATATTATGATCTTATTGGGATGAAGGGTAAAAAAGAAAAACAATTAAACATTTTAAAATAACATTTCTTAGTTGTAGGATTCTTTTATAGAATTTTGGCGTAGATCTAATTCCAAGTGATGTTGAAATTTCGGGGCTGTTAGTGATCTTAAAGGCGGTATTATAGGTCTTTCCGCATTGAGGTGATAACGAGATGGAAAAGGAAATAAATACATTCATTTCATTATGGAAAATACACAACATTTCAACATAGTAGCAGTTATTAGCTGTTATAGTTGCAGTTACTCTTATGCCAAATATGCAAACATTTAAGCAAACATTTGATGCAATAGTAGTTTTACTGGACGTATGGAAAGACCGCTTTATATCTATGAGTGAAAAGTGCGATATACAGCCAAGCAGATTCGAACTCGTGTGACTTAATATACTCTGTGCCACTGTGCTATAAGGGTAAGTGTGCTTACCATCAGATGCTCAACTGTATTATCTCGTCACTATGTTCTATAAAAGAAATGGATTTCGAAACACAGTCGCCGCGACTGTACCGTCGGACCGCGCGCTTATGTTCCGTTACCGAAACAAATATTACTACATTACCCGACCCTCGCCTCTCAACTTGTAATAAAAAGTCAGGACGTCTTGTTTCGGCCACCTACACTCGTGCTATTTACTTACCCGCCGACCCGCGCCGCCCGAATGGGTCCTTTTAGTTCCCTAACAAAACACGATGTTTTTTTTAATTAAAATATACATTCGGGTCGTGTGCTCCGAACACGCTGTGATTTGGACTAATCTATAATATCCATGTTTGTACGCAATGAACGGTATCCAAGCTTAAAGTCGGAATGTTTATATTATTAAGTTATTTGCTTCCATGGATTTACGATTCCTAAAGAGAAAATTGGATACGTTTCCAGTTAAATTGATCCCGTAGTTTTATTTGAGAGGTTTTATATAAACGGTACACAAGTTACTATATATGAATGGGCAAAAAATTTAGTTAAAAGAAGTTGTCGAAAAGACAATAGATCATTTCAATAACAAATAACGAGTGAAAATTTTATTATCGTTCAATTAAATTGTCGTTAAAAACCATTGTAACATTTTATTCGCATAAATTAATTTCAACCGTTAAAACAAAACAACTAGGCAAATGTTAAACTAATTTAATCCTACCAAAAAGCTTCGAGATATCTGTCCTTAATGTATGCACAATGGTCTCACCCTTACAGCTTCGTCCAGTATAACACCACGACTCGACTTTAATCTCCTTTATTAAACTTTTATTAAACATATAATATATTTGAAGTTTTAAATATTTTCCCCAAATATAATCCGGTAGTTATTATAAAGGTATCACTATTAAATTTGTGATAAAAACTCAAGAATTAACCAATACAGTTTACGTTTGTAATCTATGTGATTTTGTAGTCATCTGGAAAATGTTTAGGTTTGTGTTATATGAAAAATAGGACGCTTTTGACTTATTTCTGCATTTTACAAGAAAATCAAATAGTTTAAATATGTTAAATGGATCGTAGAACGCAAAGAAATTTTATGTATCTTATAAATATAAAATTTAAATAGACTCAATGTCAGAAGTTAGTAATATTAAGGCTCATGAAATGCCATAGAGGAGTTTTTATGTTATACGTTACCCACTTCGAATTCAACTTAGGCAATGCAATAAACAAAATTGGGTTAAAACCGAAAAACGTATGCTATTAAAACTGATTTATCTTTATATATTTCGTCAAAAGTTACACAATTAGGATTTTATTATAGTATTCGAATTTTGCTAGATTAAAAAAAAAGATAATACTTATGAAAACAAGTTATTTGAAGAAAAAATATCAATTGCTCGATTACTGTTAAAATATGGTTGTATAATGCATTTCAGTAAACTAAGCATATCAGTAAAATTGACTATTTGATAACATAAAGTATAAATAATCACGTACATTCCTAAGAAAAAAACAAACAACAAAATACTCTTTCTTACTATGTAAAGTCCCGACTAGTGACAAAATATCAAACGATACCGACAAAGCAACTCGCTCGGTTTGAACGAGGCACGGCGACCGACCCTTTGCGGGCAGTTCTCCCCCCGTGGGCAGTACACCCTCTAAACAACCTCGGCACACAAAAAACATTATAACCGATAGACAAATCTATTGGAAATGAATCTCTATGAGGTTGGGATTAAAGTGCACATTTGCGACACGTCCCGATTGTGGGCAGTCGACACTAAATAGAAGGGGGACAGGGGTGGGATCGACCCATGGCTAGTATAGTGCGTTTGCGTAGTTTTGATTCCGATTCGCCTCCGCTGATTTATTTATTCGCCTCTGACACTGAAATCGACTCTGGTGGCTCGCATATTTCTTAAACCCAATAAGGGCAATTTCGTATCACAGTGATGTTTAGTTGTAAGAAATGGTTATACATCACAGAGATATTTAGTTGTGAAAAATGGGGATACTGTTTAAAAAAAAAATGTCGACTAGGTTGAATTAGGTAGGTTAAATTAGTTGAGTAGGACATGAGAACGTTTGTACTTTTACTTAAAAAGCCTCCCGTGCTAGGCTGTACATCAAAATCCCCTTATCGTAGGTTTTTTTAGAAACACAAGATTACGAACTCAAAGAACACTTAGAAACCTATTTGTGGATCATTTAATTTTTTGGCCCATGTGAGGATTGAACTTATACCGCTTACTATATTTAGAAGGTGATCACTCAAACTCAAGTCTTGACGCCATCCACGCAGTAACGTCAGATACAGGAAAAAAAAATTCAATCATTCAAATGATTTCAATCCTGCTCTAAAATTCTTGTAAACACCTTTACTAGATTAAAATATATTCAAATGCTGTTTAAAACTAAACAGTTACAAACAGTTAAAAAAAAATATCCTATATTAAGCTGTCCGTATATACAACCTTAAAATTGTGATATAATCATAATCGGTTAAATAATTATCAAGTATAGTCAAAAGTCATATAGTGATTTTATTTATTTAAGCCAAGTCTATACATTTTTAAATAAAACAAATTTAATGCATTTCATAATGCAAAAATTAAGATGAGATAAAATCCAATGCCAAAGCTGTACAGTAATTGATAAAGTTTAGCTGTATGTTTCTCATGTATTTTTTTCGGTATCGTACGGAAACTCCGGGATAAGTTATTCGTGTATGTCTCTGTTATCTATTTTTTGAGAATAAAACGACAATGATAAGGATTGCATCAATTAAATAATGCTATGAATACAAGAACGTTAAGAAGTTATTATGTTACGTTTAATTATTAAAAAAAAAAATCTTTGAGTTTCTTAACATACTAGAAAAAGATTGCTTCTATATCAAAACTAATCGTATATTTCAAAATTAACCAACTATAATGGACAATTAAAGTAGTGTTTCATAGTTTTCATTTCACATTCCATATCGTGAGATTACAGTTTTTAATTAAAATTCCATTCAATTGAAATATTGTGTATCGATTCAGTTGGATCAATAATTAATTAATCTATTAGTCGACATGTCATATAAGTACATGAAATTAGTAAAACATAGTTTAAATTAGAGCATTTGTTTAAAAATTCCTGTAACAAAGCATACAGAAGAATTATTCTTAATTCTTTTTTTCTACAAACACGTGTGAAAATGAAATAATACGTAGAGTACAAGTCTGACAAGCCAACAGGGATAACTAGAAATATAGATGTTTGCACAAATATGAGCGTAGTAATCTACATGACGTGAAATAAATGCATCGATTATTTGTTATAACATACAAAAGAAAAACATATAAATATGTTTATACAAATGAATCAATTCATCCGAATGGAAAAAACACTTTAGCGGAGATTTAATTTTTTAATTTTAATAAAACGTAAACGTCGATTGAGTCTATTTTTAGCGATACCTACGTAATTTTATTTCTACGTTGGATGGCGCATGTTGGAAGCAATTCAAAAACACGTGAGGTCCGGCGATCAGCGATCGGGACACGTGCTAGAGCTTTTCTTGCTTTACTCAAGACCTTGCTTAATTCTACGAAACTAGAGGGATCCGGTATGTTTTTATTAGCATAACATTGTTTGGACCATGCCATTTTAATACTTTCACAACTTTTTGAAGTATTTAATCTTTAACTTATTTACCTCCATTTAATTCTTACTTTCTTCTCTTGTAAGCTTTCCTGTAAGTTTCGTTCCGAAGACTTCTTTTCTAAGACAAAAGTAATATAATTGAATACGACAATTTTTTTCTGTAGTGAAAAATATTGACAGCAATGTTTTAACTATTTCCTATACGATTTTCTGTAAAGATTTTAAATTTTATTTTAAATATATATTATTAGTCTAATAAGAAAATTGGCAGCGCCATCTTTTATCGAGTAGTATGAGATATAACGTTACACGTCTTATTGGTTCAGAGGGCGCTAGTGGCTTTTTTTGGCCAAGTAAAAAGACATTTAAGAAACTGCAAGAACGGTGGTGTGTTTCAATTAGTATTTCAGTACATTTAATTGGTTTAGTTATTATTATGTGGGATTATTTATTATTTACGATTACCTCGCTTTTAAAAGGTTGACTGGCAGATAATGCTTTTGGCATTAAGTCCGCCTTTGTACGAATTTGTACTTAAAGGATAAATAAATAAATAAATAATTCAATTAAAACAATTGGTCGAAATGTTTACGTGCATTTTGAGTTGACAAGAACTCATATTTTAGTACATTTCTAAGCGACACTACAATTGTGGTTTTTTAATTCATAAGCCATATATTTTTGAGAAAGCAGCACGGTCCTAATGCGGTATATGCGAGTTTGGCCTTTGCATTAGTGGGACACAAGTATCAAAGAACCTTAGTTGAATACCAAATAAGAAATCCTTTTATCTTTGATCTCCTGCGATGCTATGACTAATATGCGCAGGAACAGATGCTACATGTGAAAAATGATTTTTTTTATGTTATATTGCGAATGTCCATGGGTAGCCATAACTGTAAGACTTGTGTTGTGTGATGTTTGTGACAAATGTGTTGTCAGCCTAGAAGGTGTGAATTTTTGGGAGGGGAAGAAAGGGAATCGGCAATTTGTAGTATTAGCTCGTCTCGTCTCGTCAAGGAAAAGTCTAAGAACTTAAATACTTCTCACGAAATAATCAACCAGTATATATATTTATTTCTATCAAAGTTTATAACATCTTATTTCCTGTCCACAATTTATATACAGAATATGAATTATTTCTTTACTGTCAGATTCGGTCAAATTTTACCTGTCGTCCAGAGTTATTTCTTAACCCAGTTTTAAGGAAAACGTTGCATTACGGTCTTCACTCTGGTTCCTTTGATTCATTTCACGGAACGGAACTATTCACTAAGTGCCTACCGAGAATTGTTCAGCTTCCGTCTATTACTGTTTGCGAGGCAATTTTCAGGGGCCACTTATCTTAGTCGTTTCGTACGTTAAACAGCTGCAGCATAAGAAGCGTACTGCAACTATGACGTCACTTTGTATAATAACATCGTTATAAAGGTGACTTTATATTCCGTTTCAGCGGTAGGAAGTTTATCATGCGGTCGCATGTAATTGTACTTGTAAGTCGATTAAGCGGATAATTTATTTTACAAGTTTATTTATTTATTTACCTATTTGTTTTGCATAAGTTTGGATCCAACTTTGCCACAAAAGAGGGGCTGTAAAACATGTACATGTTTTACAGCCCCTCTTTTGTGGCAACGTTGTGTGGGGATTGAAGAACTAAACGGAAAATGTTTCGTGAGGTGGTTCTGATTTCAGCAGACGAGATCTTAATTTATGAAGTTGACGGCAAACGAACAAGTGGTTCACCTAATGGTAAGCGATAACTGCTGCCTGTAAACATTCGCTACATCACCCGCCAATGGGTTGCCAGCTGTTGAGGTGTGAATTTTTTGGGAGAGGGGGAAGCTTTCTGTGAGGTCGTGGTACTCATCGGTCAGCTCACATAGCAGCTGCGTGGCTCTACCAACGTGATCGAGATTGTTATTAAATACGTTTTAAACAATTATCCGTTGTAAATAACTTATCACAGAGAGTAGGAATAATTTTTCTAAATTCATTTTAAACACAAATCAGTGAAACGTTTAAAGAACACGGACAATGGAACGCATATACGAAAGTGATCAAACAATAGAGGCACGGGTCCAGTGTAGTGGATGCAGCGAGTGGTAGAGAATTCGAGATGTTTCCGAGGTAAGTAGACCTTATAGGCGTGCCGGTCCAATTTGGCCGAGAGGCACTCCACGGCGGCGGGGCAGTGGAAATGACGTCCGCCTAAGTACTGCGAAATTTATCGAGCGCACGCGCCCGACGATGCTGAAATAAAACGTAAACCGGTCCTGTGGAGTGTCGAAGTTCGTTTATGCAAACGCCACGTACTGGCCGTTTCGATTCGTGGTATAATCAATGCATAATTTTAGTTATGGATGCTTAATAGAAGAAGAAAAAACAGAGATTTCGTCCGGTGAGTGAGGTGGCCGGTGGCCCATCCCCTCCCTCCCCTTATACCTTCTCTCACTCTTGTTTCCGCCCCTCCTCCTCCCTTTCCCCCTCGATCATCCTCCCTCCCTCTCTAAAATTTACCCCCTTAAAGGCTGGCAACGCATTTGC